>JAABOM020015685.1:0-19026 GCA_011800125.2 Solanum clarkiae | reverse complement strand
GTAGTAGTAGTAGTAGTAGTAGTAGTAGTAGTAGTAGTAGTAGTAGTAGTAGTAGTAGTAGTAGTAGTAGTAGTAGGGGCAGTTACTGAACCGTCAGGTGATGGCGCTGGGGCGAACATCTATGGTTGTGGTGGAGGTCGTACTCATCAGATTACCATCAAGTTCTCATCAGCCTTGATCAGGCTCCAAAGTATGTTGGGCCTCCACTAACCAATCTAGTTGGTGTAAAATCTCCACCCTACACTTGACATAGAGTCTGTAGATCAAAACAGGAAATGGGATGGAGGTGGCCCTCTTCAATGCTGACTCATGTATCTGCTCAGCTATGACTCGAGCCTAACCAATCTCATAGCCACCCAAGATGCTGGCAACCAAACCCGCATGCTTTAATATGAGTGTATTATCAACCAAAGTTGGTTGGATGTGTGATTTAACTATGGCGAACATGGCGGGAAAGTGAGTGAAGCCTTTACTATAGGCTCAGTGTAGGTGGTGACCCAAGAAGGCTCCGGACCCTGCTGCAATATGATCGGCCATCCATATCAGAAGTGAGGTCCACTGTACCGGATCCTTCATAACCAATGAGTTCCTAGCCTGCCCCAACCTTTGATCAAATGTTGCTATGGACCTGGAGGCACGGTACTTGGGACCAGCAAGCATACAGTGGATCTTTACCTCAGAAATGTCGACCCACCGGCCTCTCACTCATGTCTCCGTCAGTCTGGGTTATGTGAGAGGATTCTTCCCCTTGGGACGACTGCGCTAAATTGTGCTTGCATAAGATGCATAGAACTCCCTCACCAATATCGAGGAGTATTGTCCAAGTGACTCTGTCAGCCACATCAACCTATATCATATCATCACGTCTTGCAGACCTGTGACATAGCTCAGACCATCAGAAATCACCCAAGGCTCCTCATATATAGAAAGGGTAGGCTTGCCCCACTCCTTTGGATGCATGCCCTCTAAGAATATAGCCTCCACACCTATGATGCACCATCGGTGAGTAATAGCTTCTAGTGCTGATGAAGAAGATGATGCGATGGAGGACTCAGCATATCCTTTGTCCTGAAAGCCCTCCTCAAAACTGGACTCCTCTGCTTATCGTATTATCTAGGGCATGCTACTCCAAGTTTCGTCACTACATTCCTCTTTAGAATGGGAAGGAGTATTAGCCTGACTGAGTACTCCCAACTCTAGCTAATACTGCTCTAGTCTATGGTACCTCAGCCTCAGGGTCGGGTGAGACATCGAGGATCTCTAGTGACTCACTCAACTGAGGGGTCTGCTCAGTATCTGAAGGCTCGTCATATGTAGGCTCATCCCTGATCTTTCTCCTAAAGGCCTCAATCTTTCAACAATTTCTTTTTGGGACCATAGTACCTTAAACATAGACATAAACACACCATAATCAGCCCCAAGAATCAAGAAATAAAATACAAAAAGTAATTTGAATCAGTTGAAGAAGAGTACTAAGAAGTCCCCTTTACGAGTCGTAGTGAGCATTACGAGTCGTAAAGTGATCTCGTAAACCAGAAGGTTACAATTTTAGGCACTAGAATAGTCTACGAGACCTACATACAACTCGTAAAGAAGTTTATGAGTCATAGAATGGGGTCGTAGAAAGTTCTAGAGAGTAATTAAAAATCAGGCAGGAGTTTACGAGACCTATCTACGAGACGTAAAGTAATCTACAACATCATAGAAGGTCTCATCTGATGAATACTTAGATTATCAAGTTTCTGCAATTTCCCACGAAGTGAAATTACGACACCTAGAGTAATTTATGAGTCATAAAGACTCTCGTAAACAAGAAATCTCAAATACCTGATTTTTCTAAGTCCATCACACGGACCCTAAGAACACACTCAACACTTAATCAACAGTATTGAAGTAAGCATATAATCACTCACATGATTCTAATCCTACACCCATATCCCCAAGCATGATTTCAATATATAGTCGCCCCATAAAAAAGGATTAAGCATGGAATCACTGAAGTGTCCAACTACCCCACATTCGTTCAAACTAGCATGTACCTAAGTCACCCATCACCAATTTAACTTACAATCACAATTTATGCAATATTATTTAAACAATCATAGTGACTGATCCAATAGGCACAATCAATAAGCAATCACAAGGCCAAATGCCCAATTTCCAGATTCAATCCATGGCAATCCTATTTCACATACACAATTGAAATTTAACAAGAGTTTCATGGTTAAACAACAAACCCAATCATGATCCTTAACTCAATCAATGAAGAATAAGGCAAATTAATGATTAAAATTAAACCAAGAACTTACCACAAGTAGATATTGACTTGGAGAAGAGAGAGAAGATGAAAGATCACGAAACCCTAGGTGCCAAAAATCTCTCCAAAAAAAGCTCAATGACGGCTGCAATTTGATCGAAAAAATAGGGGAAAGGGAGAAATTAGGGAATTTTTTAGTCAATTAGGTCAAATAGGGGTCAAAATAATTTGACCCCTCCTTTTATACTTTACCAGGTTGACAGTTAAATTTCTAGGCTTGGGTGTACAAAACTCCGATTATGAGTCATAAATGGATCTATGACTTGTAAGTCCTGGTCTTGTAGACCTCTTAATATTTAAAAAAAAATTAGAAACTTACCTGAGTTCCACGAACCCCATGCATGACTCATAGTTTGATCTACAAGTCGTAAAGTTTGCTCGTGGGTTGGAATGCACAATTATCCTGCTCACTGAAAATCTCTACAAGATGAGGTTATGAGTCGTAAAGTGCAATACAAATAGTAAGTCTAGTCGTAGAAACTTAATCTGATGCTTTCTCAGCCAATTTTCTGACTTAGTTCTGTACCTTTATACTCTTCATGAAATACACAATTACTCAAAATGCAACTAACTAATTGTTAGAAATTGCAATCAAAACACAACAAAAAAGCTAACTATGAATACAAAAATTGAAAAATAAACCTATAACAATACAATAACATCAAAAATGTTGGGTTGCCTCCCAAGTAGTGCCTGATTTATTATTGCTGCACGACTTAGACAAATTGGCTACTAGACTTCACCAATTGCCCAAACCTCCCACTTGAGCTCATCTAGATGCTTCATGGACTGATGGATGTCGAAGAAAACTTCTTCATCATTCAATTTAAACCTGAGTTGGCCAGCTTCAATATCCACTAGAGCTTGTTCCCTGGCTAGGAATGGTCTTCCCGGGATGATTGGAACTTCAAAATCAACCTCACAGTCTAGAATCACAAAGTCTGCAGGGAATATGACTTTTTCCACCTTTACCAACACATCATAGAGTATCCCCATAGGTTTCTTCACTGTTCAATCCGCCATTAATAACTGCATGTTAGTAGGGGTAAAGGCTCCCAATCTAAGCTACTTGTAGACTGCAAGAGGTATCAAATTGATACTAGCATCCAAATCACATAGTGTCCTTGCGAACTCTACATCACCTATAGTGCAAGGTATGGTGAAAGTACCTAGGTCTTCACACTTTTGAGCCAAGGACTTAGTAGTGATGACACTGCAATTTTGAAGCTCTTGAGAAAGTTCCTGACGCACAGTGCACTTCTTGGTAACCAAGAACTTCATATACTTTGCATAACATTTTCTCCAAAGCTTCAATAAGACGAATGTTGATGGATAGTTGCTTAAGCATGGAGAGAAAGTGCTTGAACTTGCCTTCCTCCTCCCTCTTCCTACCTCACTCACCTAATCTTTGATACAATCATCTCCTTCAACCATATCCTTATCTGCAACTATTTTCTCATGAATATCTTCTACCTCAATCGGCATAGAAGGATCAATAATGCTCTTGCCACTTCTAATAGTAACCTCCATATATTGCCCTTCATTTTTTGGATTTTGCACTGCGTTGCTAGACAATGTACCCTTCTGACACTGATTCAATTAAGTTGACACTTGACCAAACTATTGTTCAAGCTGTTTAATAGCCATAGAGTGAGACTCTATCTTTTGATTAATACTTGGAATATCGGATTTCATTCCCTTTGGTGTTTTATCTTGGGTCTCAACGTCCTTTAACAAGCAATCAAACATCTCCTCAATTATGGAATTGCTTGCACCTGTGTCTCGGTTATGTGGTGGCACATATGGACTATATCTAAAACCATCTCTTTTACCCCAATATGCTTCAGTACCCCTGTTCCTATCAAAATAACCACCTAAGTTGTCTCTATAAGCTCCATCTCTACCATAGTTCCGACCTTGGTTTCCTTGACCTTAGAACCAATAGTCCTGATTGGACCCTTGGGCATTGGTCCAGAAACCCCCCGTCTGATCATTCACAAAACAAGCATCCTCCTAAAAATTTGGCTCCTCGTACATAGGTGCATGGGAAATCATGAAGTCCCACAGCATCCATAGATAGATTTTGTGTCCCCATCACATTCTTACAAACAAATACAACATTATACAAGTGGCTATCTGGATCCTCTGATGATAAGCTCGCAAATAGCCCACGGTTCTACAGCATCTAAAGTGACTCACTATAGACTATGAACTTTGTGTCTTCCGGTAGTGGTGGCAACATAATAGCTCCTGTCACATCCATAGTTATAGGTTTCAATATATACTGATTCCATTGGTAAGCATTGGCATCAAACTCTCGAGGTTGTAGAATGTTCTCCAAAGAGGTGGATTCTCATCCCCATCAATTTAGTTCAAAGCTGCATTGGCCACATTGTTGCCATTCTCTTGGTCTATTCTTCTAGTATTTCTTTGAATCTCTGAATCAGATGGAGTTAAGGGATTGACTTGACTCTAAGTGTTGGGCATACACTACTAGTATACCCTGCAAAGAAACAAAAACAAAAGTAAAATAAAGGAAACTAAGTATTAACACTCAAATTACTTAATGAATCAACTTAAGACTAGTCGTATTCCTCGGCAACGGCACCATAATCTTTGATGTCGCCCAAGTTACACCTCCTTTTAGAGGATAAAGCGGTCGTTGTCAAGATATAAAACATAACGAAGGTTAGGGTCTAAACCAAGGGAATAATTCAAGTAATTAACCAACTCAATTCCCCAAGGTAGGGGGGAGAGGTTGCAATGTTCAACAAGAAAATAAACTAAACTAAGTACGATAAGAGATAATCAATAATGGAGAGAAACTCTAGTATTGTGTTCCCCATGATTCACCAACTTAGTATCCCCGGATAAACTAATTCATATCAAGTGTATAGCATGCAGGATTGTAATTTAAGTTTACCAAACCCTCTGGTCCAGGTGAGAGGTAAATTTCACTATGTGACGTGGCCCATCTCCATAATGTGCAATACTAACCACTACCTATAGACTAGTCAACCTCACCTTGGTCTAGTTCGGTTGATTAGACGAGAACACATAATCGAATCCTGTTAATCAATCTCTTTTCCTATTAATCCCCACCTAGATTAGGAAGGTAACTAGGCAAGTTCTAATGTTAGCCATCTCTAGAAAACATGAAAAATGAAGAGAATAGATTAATAAATGCATATACTATAATACCTCGTGAAATTATCGGAACACCCATGTAATGAAATCGTGCACACAATGCGTCTTTCAAAACTGCGATAGGACATTCGAGATCGAATTTATGATCAACGCGAAAAATCAAGTCTGAAAATGGTCTCGACCCAATTTAAGAGCAACCAGAGTGAAAAATAATTTTCACTAATTAATTGAAAATCAATGTTTGTCGGCCCCCCTGGCACGACGCGGAGAGGGCACAGAGCAACACTTTGGTTTTTCTTCATTATTCTGACCGAAATTGAAAGTCCTGAAAATTGGTGAAAATGTACTGGTCCGTTCCCCCAGCGCGTCGCTGACCAGTACATCAATTTTAAATCTTTTCTTTTATAATTCGAGAAGGGTATTTTGGTCATTCTTAACCCATTTTTAAGTCTTAAAACAAGTTTTAGAGGTCGTTTATTAGTGATTGAGGGTTCAAAACCCATTATTTTTCTAAATTTTCTACGTGAGGGTTTTTGAGAGAAGAAGAAAAGAGAGTGGTGGGTTCTGAATTCAAGTACAAGTTCTTGAAGGAAGCTTGATAACTCTTCAACCTGGGTATGTAAAGACTACCCAGAATATGGAATTTCTTCCATGTTCCCCAATGCATAGATTAAATTGTAATTTGGTAGTTGAGGGTCTTGAGTAGTGATTCTTGAAGACCTTTTTGAACATTATCTTTATGTCTTGAACATTATCTTTAATTTATATATATTATCTAAGATTGATGATCATTATACTTGTACTTACTGAGTTTATGCATTATTATATGATTGTCTACAAAAATTGCATATATCCCGTTTAACTCGTACGTCATATGCTTACAGAAAATGCCGCCAAAGAGGACAGCAGCTCAGAGAGATGCCCTAGCTGTTGAGAATGCTCAAACTGAGGACCCAGTTTAGACTGAGGCTAGGAGACAGGGATGCCAGCTAGGACTACTGAGGTCCCATAGGCGCCCCCTGCTCATCCCCAGCAAGCTCCCATTACTAACGTAGATTTTATGGGAGCGATTGCCATGCTGACATAATTTGTGGCCTCCTAGGAAAATAGTCAGGGTTCCCAATCTCCTAGCACTAGCTCACAGGAGCCCTCGACAACAACCCAACATAGGGACATTTTGAGAATGAACCCGCAGTGTATATGGGGTCGAAGGTGGAAGAAGACCCACAGAACTTTATTGATGAGATGTATAAGGTTCTAAAGGTGATGCATACTGATTAGATCGAGGGAGTTGAGCTTGCCTCCTACCAGTTGAAGTATGTTATGAACGTGTTGTACAATCAGTGGGAGAAGAGTAGAGGTGAGGATGTAAAGCCTGTAGCCTAGGAAGAGTTCGATACAGCTTTTCTTGACCACCACTTTTCTCAAGAGTTAAGGGAGGCGAAGATGGTTGAGTTCATGAATCTGAAGTGGAGAGGGATGACCATGAAAGAGTACAGCCTCAAGTTCATCAAGCTTTCTAGGTATACTGCAGAGATGGTGAAAGACATGAGGGCGAGGATGAGGAAGTTCATTTCTGGTTTGGGAAGGCACGTGCAGAAAGAGTGTAAGGCTGCTTTATTGATTCATGGCATGGATATAGACAAACTTATGGTGTATGCCTAGCAGATAGATAAGGACAAGAGGAAGGATAGAGAAGAGCAGATGAGCAGAAAGGTGAAATCAGCGGGACATGATCCTAGCCCGCAGAGACAATAAGGGTGACATGCCCTATTTCCAGAAGAGATAATCTCATCTTGCACAGTCTGCAGTGAGTATGCCCTTCCATCCAAACTGATATGATCAAAAAATCCATGGCTATCAGAATTTCAGGGCTCTAGGTGCCCAATCACAGGCCAGTGTGACCCAAGCCACGAGGGGAAAGCCACCTTGTGGCAAGTGCGGTGAGCTTCATTTGGGTAAATGTCGTGTGGGAAGAGATGTTTATTATTCATGCGGACAGGCTGGTCACATTAGTTTTGAGTGTCCTAAGAGGAGACGAGGTGAGGACAGCAGCAGACCACAGTCATACGCAGCCCCTCCAACGGGCAATCAGCAGAGAGGTGCTACTATTGGTATAGGAGGCGGGATAAACCACCTTTATACTATGGGTAGTCGACAGGACCAAGAGGCTGCACCAGATGTGGTTATGGGTATGCTTCCAGTTTTTGCCTTTAATTATTATGCATTAATTGATTCGGGTGCCACCTTGTCTTTTGTGACCCCTTATGTGGCTAGTAAATTTAGGCTTCTTCTAGAGTGTTTGTATGAACCTTTTTCCATTTCTACTCCTGCTGGTGAGTCTATCTTAGCTGAGAGGATTACATGGATTATGTAGTGTCTATTTATCATAAAGAAACCTTAGCTGACTTGGTAGAGTTGGAGATGGTTGATTTTGACGTAATAATGGGCATGGATTGGGTTCACGCTTATTATGCTTCTGTCGACTGTAGAACTCGGATTGTTAAGTTCTAATTTCCTAATGAGCATTTCTTAGAGTAGAAGGTAGTTTTGTTTCCCCTAAGGGTAAATTCATCTCTTATCTTAAGGCTAGAAAGTTAATCTCCAAAGGTTGCATTTACCACCTCGTGAGAGCTAAGTCTGATGAAGTTGAATCTGTTACTCTTGTCAGTCCTTATTGTAAATGAGTGTCCTGAGGTGTTTCCTGATGATCTTCCTAGAGTCCCTCCTAATAGGGAGATTGACTTTGAGATTGATGTCTTTCCCGAGACCAAACCCATTTCAATTCTATAATACCCCACATCTTACGTATACTAGTACTATGCAAATGAAACATGATATGGTTTGGTCAAATTAGTGCCCATTTTAAAAAGAGCTTGAATCTCAAATTAGATGGCGATAAGTATGTCTAACGCTGAAGAGGATCGAGTGTAAATAAGTTTTAAGTCAAATTGAGGAGATCACGACCTTAAACGAGGTGAAGAAGTGAGGTGCTTGTAGGGCTTAGGAAGCTAGCAGGTGAGTCACCCGCTTGCTTAGCTTAAATTTGCTACTAAATGGAGACGAGGCCCGACGTCGAGTTTGTCCAAGTCTGATAGTGAATAAAGTCTGTGTTAAGAGTGTAACTTTAGCCCGTGTTTTACCAACATAAATGGATAATACTTACAGCCCAAGATGAATAAAAAAAAGGGGTCAAGTACATCACAACCAACTTGACTAATTGGGCCCAAACTAAATGAAGAGGAATTAGGAAAAATGGGCAGCCAAGGCCCATCAACTTTGAGAACCATTTAGGCCCAAGTGTGAGGGCCACGCTGCTGCATCACCAGCTTCTTAATATGAACTAATATATGGTCAAAAGTGTAAGAGAAAGTCGGCCAAAGAGACCCTTTAAAAGGCCTCAAAAACAGCCTCTTAAGTCATTTCACTTGAAATAATATTTTAGCTTTCCTAAAGAGTCTTGTTTTCTCTTTACTTTACTTCACAAGGCTGCCAATACAACCCTCTAGGTTTCTTGAAGGAAACCTGAATCTTGAAGGCTAAGGTAAGTAGAAATATCTATGTATTTGTTATACTTATCCCATGACAAACAAGAAATATATGCTAGTTATGCTTACTGAAATTGTTGGACAGCATGTGTTCCAAAAGTTGTTGTACATTTTTCCTGTTTATTTGGAAGCGTTTCTCTTTTTGGTTGGATTGATTATGAAGAGATGCTACTATTCGTAATGAGTATTGGTTCTATAATGATGTATAAAGGCTACTGCACCATTTTTACAGTCCGCGAAAGTGAGTTCTTGTGTGATATCATAATTGTGCTCGTAATAGGAACTTGTGGGCTGATTGATTGAGAACTATGATATCACGTCCTCTAGCTATTATGAGGACTATTTTTGAACTGTATTAGGACTATTTTTATGTGTATATATGGTGGTGACAGTTTGGTTAAAGTTGGAACAAGTTTGGAATTGTCGACTTCAAAATGTAACGAATGGATGTGACGTTATGCCGCCTAATTTATGTTGCATAAAATTGTTATGTGTTGTGCTTTGTGGGATGTTATAAGACTGTTATGGCACTAAAATAGGATGCACATGATATGTATATGAGAATGTGTATTAGAAAATACGATTAGAGGCGAAAAAGTTGAAAGAATACGCTCGGGTTTACAATTATACGCTTGCTACCCGTATGTTGTTTTTTATGAGATTGGGCTATCAAGATGTAACTATTGGCTGCTAATGCTAGTTTTATCACCTATTAGGTTGTATATAAATATTTAGAGGAAGGGAAGGTTATCTCGAGGTAATAGCGAGGTCGTACAGCGAGGTATGTAAGGCTACTTGATTTCGTATTATTTGGCATGAAACATAGATCCCTCCTTGGCACATAAAGGCAGTTACCAACTCCGACACAACTATTAATCGTTTCTCAACTCTTTGTCATATGCTCTCATACATAGTCACCTTTAAATCAGCATACATACGTGGAAGCCAAGTTACATGGGTTCTTGTTGCTAAATAAAGTTCAGGAATTGTTTCATCTCATATGCATTTCGTTATTTGAGTAACGTACTCTTTTCATTGTCATCTTGTCTTGTATGATTATCTACATGTCATATGCTACATCTATAGTCCTACAGCTCCAATATTGTGACCACCAAAAGAATCATCTCAAAGGTAATTGAAAGGTAAAGTATATTGTTTATTGATGGGTAGTAACTCGAGGGGTAGAAGAATCACCTAGACAGGGTCGATCCTATCACGGGAAGTAGCCTAAGGGGTTAAAGAAAAAGACTAGCCAGGGTCGATCCCAATATAGATTTACCACTGATCAGCTGGTCATTTATATTACTTATTGTGCACAGATTATAAAGTAAAAGTAAAGTAATAAAAAGAACATAAAGTACATGATTCCACAGTATAACTAAGGGTGGTCTCTTATCCTACACCAGTGCATAGTTTCATTGAGTTGTTACTTCATATACAATGTTTATTGCCTTACATATTTAGTACGTTATCTCGTACTGACGTCCCTTACGGGGAACCTGCATTTCATGCTGCAGGTACAAATGTTAGTAGATCTCCCCAGTAGGAGTACAGGATATCCAGCTGTTGTTATCAAGCTCCAGGTTGCTTCGGAGTTTTATGTGTCTAGAGCTTATATTTTTATGTTGTATAGTTAGCTAAGGCAGGGCCTGTCCTGACCCTTATCAGATACTTTTCCTTACCTAGAGGCTTTGTAGACTATGTAAATTAAAGTGTGGTCATGTCTGTACTTTAGACACCGTGGCCCCAACGACCTAGCCATATGTATTTCCTTTTAGCTTGTTATTACTGTTTACTTTCTTAAAGGCATGTTGAATGTAGAAATCCCTTATAATATATATAGAAATCGCATAGATACAGGTTGGTTCTCCCAGACCTTATTGGCAACGGGTGCCAGTCTGCCTTAATGGGACTTGGGGCGTGACAAATTCCACCTTACATAGAGGCCGCTACAGAGTTGAAAGAATTGAAAGAACAGTTGAAGGACTTGTTAGAGAAAGGTTTCATAAGTCTTAGTGTCTCACCTTGGGGTGCTCCTGTCCTATTCGTGCATAAGAAAGATGGGTCTCTCAGAATGTACATAGACTATCGACAGCTAAACAAGGTCACTATAAAGAACAAATATCCCCTCCCTAGGATAGATAATCTATTTGACCAACTTCAGGGAGCTACTTATTTCTCAAAGATAGACCTCCGATCAGGTTATCACCAGTTGAAGGTAAGGGAAAGAGACATCCCAAAGACAGCCTTTAGGACATGGTATGGCCACTTTGAGTTCTTGGTCATGTCCTTCGGGATGACAAATGCACCTACAGCTTTTGTGGACCTAATGAACAGGGTATTCAGACTGTATATTGATATGTTCATGATCGTGTTCATTGATGACATTTTGGTATATTTGAAGGATGATGAGGAGCATGCTAATTATCTTCGAGTGGTTTTGCAAACACTCAAAGATCATGAGTTGTATGCAAAATTCTCAAAGTGTGAGTTTTGGTGCAAATCTGTGGCTTTCTTGGGCCATGTTATGTCAGGATAGGGTATTCAGGTAGATACGCAGATACGCAGAAAATTGAAGCCGACACCAACTTCTCCAACCGAAATAAGGAGCTTCTTGGATTTAGCAGGGTACTATCACAGATTTGTTGAAGGCTTCTCTTTTCTGCCAGTCCCATTGACTAAGCTGACTCGGAAGAAGGCCAAGTTTCAGTGGTCTGAGGCATGTGAAAGGAGTTTTCAGGAGTTTAAGACTAGATTGACTATAGCACTAGTGTTTACCTTGCCAAACGCGATAGGGGACTTCGTGATATATTGTGATGCATCCCGAGTAGGATCGGTTTATTTACTTATTCAAAGAAGGAAGGTTATAGCTTATGCTTCCAGAAAGCTTAAGGTTCATGAGAAGAATTATCCAACTCATGATCTTGAGTTGGCAGCAGTGGTGTTTGCACTTAAAATCTAGCATCACTACTTGTATGGAGTACATGTGGACGTGTTCACTGACCATAAAAGCTTGCAGTATGTTCAGCCAGAAAGAGCTCAACTTGTGGTAGATGCTCTTAGCAGGATCTCTATGGGTACCACTGCCCATATGGAGGAAGGAAAGAGAGAACTAGTGAAGGAAGTGCATAGATTGGCTCGACTAGAAGTGCAACTTGAGGAGTCCAACGAGGGTGGGGTCAATGTTTAGAATGGCTCCACTTCCTCCTTGGTGTCAGAAGTGAAGGAGAAGCAAGACCAAGACCCTTTCTTGTTCCAATTGAAAGAAGCAGTTCACAAGCAGAAGGTGATGGTTTTCTCAAAAGGGGGAGATGGGGTAATGAGGTATCAGGGAAGACTGTTTGTGCCCGACATTGATGGTGTTCAAGACAAGATCATGGCCGAAGATCATGGCTCTAGATATTCCATTCACCTCGATTCTACTAAGATGTATCACGACTTGAGAAAAGTCTATTGGTGGAATGGGATGAAGAAAGATATTGCCGAATTTGTTTCTAAATGCCCCAGTTGCCAACAGGTTAAGGTTGAACACCAGAGACAATGCGGATTAGCTCAGAATTTTGAAATTTCGGAATGGAAGTGAGAGACAATCAACATGGATTTCATCATGGGCTTACCAAGATCCCGAAAGCAACATGATTTGATATGGGTGATTGTTGACAGGATGACGAAATCAACCCACTTCTTGGCAGTCAAGATAACTTACACTGCTGAGGAGTATGCCCGACTGTATATTCGTGAGATTATGAGGTTGCATAGGGTTCCCTTGTCCATCATCTCGGACAAAGGAGCTCAATTCACCTCTCAATTCAGCAGATCCTTTTAGAAAGGATTAGGCACGAAAGTACATCTGAGCATACCCTTTCACTCTCAAACAAATGGACAGGCAGATCGCACCATTGAGACCTTGGAGGATATGTTGAGAGTGTGTGTCATCGAATTCAAAGGAAAGTAGGATGATCATCTACCGCTAATTTAGTTCGCATACAATAATAGCTACCATGCCAGTATTCAAATGGCCCTTTATGAGGCATTATACGGGAGGCGATATAGATTGCTGATTGGTTGGTTCGAGGTTGGTGAAGCTGAGTTAATTGGACACGATCTCATGCTCCAGTCTATGGAGAAGGTGAAAGTCATCAGAGAAAGGTTGACGATAGCCCAGAGTCGTCAGAAGTCACATACGGATGTGAGAAGAAGAGATTTGGAATTTGATATGGATGATTGAGTGTATTTGAAGGTGTCACTCATGAAGGATGTTATACAGTTTGGTAAGAAGGGGAAATTGAATCCATGTTATATCGGACCATACCAGATTCTGAGGAGAATAGGGAAGGTCGCTTATGAGCTAGACTTACCATCCGAGCTAGATGCAGTTCACCTAGTGTTCCATGTATAAATGCTAAAGAAGTGTTTGGGGGATCCTGCCTTAGCAATTCCTGTTGAGAGTACGGGAGTGAAGGATAGCCTATCTTACGAAGAAATTCCAGTCCAGATACTTGAACGACAGGTTTGTAGGCTGAGGAACAAAGAGATAGCCTCCGTTAAGGTCCTATGGAGGAATCAATTTGTTGAGGAAGCTACGTGGGAAGCTGAGAAAGCGATAAAACTCAAATACCTGCACCTATTTATGACAGATGATGATGATGTTGAAGGTAAATGTTCTTATCCTTAACCTTATTGAATGTATCCTTTCATTGAGTTGAGGTATTTATCTTATTCTACTCCCGAGTCTAAGATAGAGATAGATAGGTGATGGATAGTTGAGAGTGCGAGTGTTCTCGAGTAAGGAATGAGATGAGTTCTGTGATTATTAGTGTTTCCATTCGACCTTTACTCATCATTCGAGGACGAATTATCCCATGGGAGAGATGATGTAACACCCCATGAAATTACCGAAACACCCTTAAAACATAATCGTACGCACAACGCATCTTCCAAGCTTGGGAAATCCGAGATCGAATTTGCGATCAATGCGGAAAATCGAGTCAAAAAAAGGTCTCGACCCGATTTAAGAGCAACCAGAGCGAAAAATAATTTTCACTAATTAATTGAAAACCAATTCTGTCCGCGCCCCTGGCGTGACGCGAAGGGGGCGGGGAGCAACACTTTGGTTCTTCTTCATTATTTTGACGGAAATTGAAAGTCCCAAAAATTGGCAAAAATATACTGGTCTGTGCCCCTGGCGCGTCGCAGACCAGTACTTGGTTTTAAATCTTTTCTTTTAAAATTTGGGAAGGGTATTTTGGTCATTCCTTACCCATTTCTAAGTCTTAAAACATATTTTAGAGGTCGTTTATTAGCGATTGGGGGTTCAAAACCCATTAGTTTTCTAAGTTTTCTACGTGAGGGTTTCTGAGAGAAGAAGAAGAGAGAGTGAAGGGTTCTGAATTCAAGTACAAGTTCTTAAAGGAAACTTGATAACTCTTCAACTGAGGTATGTAAAGGCTACCTAGAACATGGAATTGTTCTTCCATGTGCCCCAATGTATAGGTTAAGTTATAATTTGATAGTTGAGGGTCTTGAGTAGTGATTCTTGAAGAACTTCTTGAACATTATCTTGATTTCTTGAACATTATCTTTAATCTATGTATACTATCTCAAATTGATGATCATCATACTTGGACTTACTGATTTTATGCATTATTATATGATTGTCTACCAAAATTGAATATATCTCCTTGTTTAATACTGCAAAAAAGAACTTAGAGGTAATGTCTAGAGCCTTGATTTGTTTGAATGTGATGAATGATGAATTCTGAGTCTTGAGATGAGTGTTGTGATGGCTGAAATAGATGAAATTGGTATCCTTGATGTTTAAATGAGTTTTAGATAGAGTTTCAAAGGAAGAACATATACCTTGAGTTGATAGAATGAAATATGAGAAGAGGACCCTAGTTGAGAGGGGGGTTGGATGTATAACAACCTGACCTTGATAGACTTATGAGCATATTACGTCCTGGGATGAGTATTAGCACCAAAATGGGTAAGAGTGAGTCTCACTCGCACTCATTAAATACGTGATCAGCATAGGAGAGGATTGGACCGCAAAAGCGGATGTTTCCTTTGTCCCGTAGAGGACTTGACAGACTTCTTTTGGGATCCCTGACAGACTCGTCCTGTACCCAGGTAAGGTACTGAACGGATGTGGCAGCAACATCTTTTCATTGCATTATCACCTGGCTCATAGGTGGTGGTTGTCTGTTTTAGAAACTCCTAGATAGGTTCCTTGTTGATAGTACTCTGAGGTTGATGTGGTTGTGTGATGTCTTGATAGATACTGAGGTGATAGAGTCTCGGCCCTTATTCTAAGTGAGGATCAGTGATTGATGAGCTGATGTTACACCTATACTATTTACTTTATCCTGTTTTACATATAGTACATTGCACGTACTAATGCCTTTTTGGCGCTGCATCATTTTATGATGCAGATTCTGTAGACAGAGGACTTTAGCATCCCAATCATTGAGGTTCAGACCTCTTCATTTCAGATCGTGGTGAGTCCTCCCCCGTTTTCGGAGGATAGTTATTTCATAAATTTTATTTCATTATTTCATTTGACGGTGGTAGTCATGGCCTGTCATGGTACCTTCTTAGAGGATAGTTAGGGGCTTCATAGACATAGATGGTTAATTGTTGATTGTGGGATTGTATGTTTTCCCTTTTCTTTCTGTGGAGATACTTCTTTCGAACTTATTATGATAGGGATTGTGATAGCCCACTAATAGTCTGTTATTTCTTTATATCTTTTTGATTGAACGAATGCAATGAGATTAGGTGGTCCGCTTGGGGACTAGCAGTAGTCTCCGAGTGTCAGTTACGCCTAGGGTACCCTCCAGGAACGTGACATATTCCTAATCAAAAAATTGCAGAATATCTGGGTCTACTTTGTTAGATCTTCATGGTTCCCACAACCCTAGTTGTGGATTTAGCTACTCATGCTATGGGTAGATGAAGAAATTATGAACTGAGAAAATATAATTAAACACTTACCTAATTGAATTGAGAATCAAGCATCCAATATTGATTAAGAATCACAAGATGTAAGATCAAATTAATTCACAAGTGTATTCTCTCTAAGTACAAAAACCTAAAAGTACTCTTTAATGACATTCTCTACAGTACTATTATGAAAAATAACCTAAAAAGTACTCCCTCCATCTCAAATTAATTGAATTTTTGAAACTTTTTTCAATGTTCAAAGTTCAAAAAGAATCTTTGAAACTTTTTCGTATATGCCCTTTTATTTATTGAAGTTTTATATTTTCTAGGAGATAAATTACACTACATATTTATGATTTCACAAATGGCAATAGTAGAAAGTATGGTGTAAATTTTATCTTTGAATATTTTTCTTAATATGTGTGCATTACCTCACAAATTCAACTAATATGAGTTAGGGGGATTACTATTTATAGTAATTACAATTAAGTCCTAAAAATAGAAAAACTGGTCGATAGACCCTACGAAAGATATTTACGACTCGTAGTGTCTTCTATGAGTCGTAATCGAGGTCTTGTATTCAGCATCTTGAGATCTTGGACTTCCTTTCTACAAACCATCTTCACAGCTCGCAAACTGATTTACGGCTCATACTTCAAACTCGTAGGCTTCAACTACTTCAACTCATCCCTCTCTGAAAATCTTCACGAAACCTATCTATACGACTCGTAGAATGCTCTATGACTCGTATAGAGGTCTCGTGGACTTGAACTTCAGATCTCACCCTTCACTGAAATTTGTCACGAAACTACCTCTACGACCCATAGACTACTCTACAACTCGTAAAGGGTCTCGTAAATCATCAAAAATCAGAAAACTCTGTAATTTTTCCCTAAAGTCATGTCAACATGTTTTCCTACAAAATAAACACCAAAAACACATAAAAAATCATAGATGTCGCATTGGGAACACACAAAATCCTAATTATTAGGCATCAAAAGTGATGTATTTTGACAGCACATCAATATTCCCTCCGTCCAATAGAATTGTCTACT
Source organism: Solanum clarkiae (assembly GCA_011800125.2). Lineage (NCBI taxonomy): Eukaryota > Viridiplantae > Streptophyta > Magnoliopsida > Solanales > Solanaceae > Solanum > Solanum clarkiae. The sequence goes on along the minus strand of JAABOM020015685.1, from coordinate 2,017 downwards.
ATTGACATGGCATAAGGATTAAGAAGCAGTAAATGATAAATTAAAGATAATTTTACCAAATCACCCTTTAAACATAATAAATATGATGTTTTAAAAAATGTAATAAGAAAATAATTAGAATTAATTAAAGTAAATTAGGAACTATGTGTAAAATTATCTCTTGATTTCATGAAATACACAAGTATTATTGGATATCTATTTTTATTATAGTGGACAAGTAAAGATGAACAGAGAGAATAGATTCTTATAAAAAATGATTAATGGAACCTAAGAAATATGTATACGTGAATGTAAGTACTTCATGAATTAACTAAATGAACAATCTACTAATTCAATGTATTTATAACATTAATTTATTTATTGTACTAAATATCTTAATTTACTTTTTGATTCATTCACATTCTTATCATATTGTTTTGCATTTGCCATAAAGTCATTATCTTGTGAATTGGGTGAACAAGTTTCAAAATACTTTGAAAAATAGTTCAATTTAGAGTCTGTTTCGATTGGCTGAATTTAAACAGTTCTTTGCGTCTTCTTTGGAGTAAAAGTAGACAGATTAATCAAAGAAAAACAATTGTTAAATTAAAATAAGTCAAAAATAATAAGTTGAAATTTGGATAACCTCAATTTGTTATTTAAACTTAAAAACAATTACATTAAAAGCTACTTTAAATTTTGTTAAACCTCCAAAAAAAGGGGGGGAAATCATTATTGAAACTAAAAATATAAAATCGAAATATAATTATTTTTTATTTTAATCATATTCAATATTTATATTAAAACTCGATTAATTCATTCATAGTAAAGTAGATTTTACAAAAATACTCCCCATCGAAAAAGAAGAAAAGAGACAAATATATATCGTAACCATACCAAGAATATGATCCACTTGCCATGGTGGGGAAAAGTGAAGTAGAGGATTGCATTTATAGAGGATTGAGGAAATATATATTTGACAATTAATTAAAAAAGAATGATTTCTTTAATTTGCTTTAAAAAAACTAATTTCCTTTTTTAATCAAAAAATTTAATTTTTCACCTGCTAAAAAATTAAACGATATATTAATATATTTAATATATCTTTAATTTAAGATTATAAAATTAAAAAAATTTCTTTATTTTTTTTTTAACTCCATACTAAATTAAATCAAATTATTTTTTAAGACTGAAGGATCAGAGAGTTGTATGTGAGAGAGCACCCAATGCATGTTACGCCACTTTATGCTGCTTCATCTCAGGCAGGAATTGAAAGTTCCTTCTCTTAACTCTGACGCATAGCCACAGAAAACAAGAATTTGAATTTTTCGTATAAAGGTATAATTGTATATTTAACAATTAATAATCTTTTAACGTTGTGAAGTTTGTAAGCAGAGCAATTAATGAAATATTACAAACATCTAAAAATAATGAAGTGTCAATATCATAGAAATTAAAACACCCAATTATAATCAAAAGTTGTGGAGTTAATCAAACCAAAGAAGAAAAAGAGAAAAATGGGAAAATAATTCAATTTAACTTATGCAGTATTTTAAAATTAGATTTTTGAATTTTGACTGTCATTTTTGGTACATCAAGACAATCATTTTTATATATTTTACTTTAGCGGTAGTTATCATTCCTAAATGGGAAAAAAATTAAAAAAATTTTTAAACTACATGAGAGGAATAAAAATATCTTTTTATTTATAGTTTGATCCAAAAATACCTTTGTAATTAATATTTTGATCAAAAAATATTCTTATCATTGATACTTTAATCTAAAATATCTTTATTGTTACTAAATGAGTCAAAAATACCCTTCTATAAATAAATATATTTTTTTTAAACATATTATATTCTTATAAAAATATTATTTTTAAAGAATCATTTTCTTTTTTTTTTTTAAAAAGCACATTAACTAATAAAAATATAAAAAAATAATTTTTTATTTTAATCTCATTTTATCAATTAAATAGAACATTGTACCCTTGTAGCAAATAATATATATCATAAATATAAAATCATAGTAAAACCAC
>JAABOM020015664.1:0-19029 GCA_011800125.2 Solanum clarkiae | reverse complement strand
GCTGCGTACATCCGACCCCCCCTCACCCTGCAATGAGCGGGAGCCTTTTGAGGCACTGGGGTATGTTGTTGTTGTTATTATATATAGTTCCTAAATTAATTTATGGATCTAAATTGTAGACCACGGATCGTGCTGTCACATCAGCTCAAAACCAAAGGGATTAATGTGGTTAATCACCTCATGTTGATGAATCTGGTAGAATGATCACACCCCACAACCACTCAAATCATCCCCTATTATTGATATGACCATGACTGGTCCCAATGTTGTTGATTATGAGATAGTCGGTGACATAGGTCATGCCATAGAATCTTCTGAGGTATACACTTTTATAATTTCTAATATATTTGATACACTTAGTTTAGTAAAATTTGAAATGTATCACTTATATTTAAATGATTGTAGGGTGATGACACATTCAAGATTCAATATCCAAAGGAATATGTGACATCAGATGCTCCTTAGGCAGAATAATTTTTTTTTAATTTCTATTTGCTAAATAATTCATTATATCCTTCTTTTTTTGCAATGATACATGATGAATCATGCTTTGTAATGATTCATACATATTATATTAATAAGCGTACCATATTTTATATCTTTGTTGGAATAATACATGATCCATTCATCTTCTTTTTTTACAATGATACATGATGAATCATGTTTTGTAATGATTCGTGCATATTATGTTAATAAGTGTACCATATTATATATCTTTGTTGGAATACTACATGATCCATTCATATATAGATTGAATCATGTATATTCTAGTGAATCATATAGCATGATACACTACAATGTGCTTTGATTACAGGATGCACAAGCCATGATGAATGCTTCAACAGATCCATCAACTAAAGTTGGTGATGTTCCAGGACCAACTAAAGAACCAACAAGAACAAAGGACGATCCACTTAGAATGCGAGACAATCCAACAAAGATGGATGAGACGGTAAAGTTCCTTATTCAATATACTTTTTTAACCAGTAGAACTTGTTTTATTACAACTAATCTTACATTAATAGGATTTCACCACATCAACTTGCATTTCATCCGACATTAAGCTGAAATAGCTCAAATTATGTCTTATTTTCGCACTTCAGTTGACATTAAGTCTTTTAATATTGTTACTCAGGAAGAATACGAGGAGATTGTATCATAAAGTCCTAAGCAATTTAAGATTATAGGGAAAGAAATCATTTTACATGTCGACTCTGCTACCCCTGCTCAATGCCAAAGAAATCAATCTAAGTTTTTTCAATCTCTATTTTTGAACACATTTGCCACGACCTAAGCCTAGGGTCTAGACGTGACATAGCAAATGGGGAACCCTTTGGGATCCCAAATAAGCCTCTTAACATACCATGCACACATCCTTGTGTAAAAGCCAAATAAAGCAATAGTAATAACAAATAGGGGAAGCGAGAACCACTTAAATGGAGGAATCGATTGTATTTCGTCCTTTGTTCCCCATAGCAACTGGGGATTAAAAAACACAATAGTTAACGGAAAGGAATAGGCGAGAGGAGAAGTGTTGTTTGCAAGCGAACCCAATAATGCCGACTAAGAAAGGTCTTTCATAATAATAATAGCATAAGAAGAGTCAAGCTCAAAAGTATAGACAACCATACTAAAATATCCAACGACATCTCTACACAGAATGGCGCAGGAGCCAAGACACTTCCCCAACTCATCCTCATAGATAAGTATCCAAAATATACATGATAAAATCTTAAGAAGCACAAAGGTAAAGTAGATATTGTCATCGGAGTTGAGGACTCACCAAAAGCTTTGTTCAAATGAACTGAACTAGCCACGTGGAGAAGGATGATCAGTAGGAGCTCCAGTCCCTATATGGTGATATCACGTAAGTATAAAATATGCGTTAGTACTTGGAATGTACTAAATATGTAAGGTGTATTGCAATGAAGACATGAGCCATAGAAATCAAGATGCATAATCATAAATAATGGATATAATCTCAATATGACATGTATGATCAATACTTGTAATAAAATATGCATGTAAACATTCAACTTGCATAATATAACACACATATGTTGGAGGAGATCTTAACCGACATATAAGACCAAGCGAGCTACTATTTGGAATCCTGATGTGTGACACCCCACTGGAGAAGGTGTTGTCTACTTGCCAAGGTAAACCATACTTGACCCCACTTTATGGGTAACTTGAACTAGACGGATCCACTGTAAGCTCTTTTAGGGAAGTAGCATAATTCTATGGTGGCACATAGTTTAGAGACTAAGACTTTATATAAGAACCCCTTGAGTCGAGCCCCCATCTTAAGCCTCAATCAGTGCTAAGTCTAATCCCACAAATACTTGAAATAATCATAGATTTAATCATAGCATGATTAACTTGTAAAGACATGATAATATGACATGACTAGCTCATTCACATACTTGACCCCTACATGAGCATATATCTTTACTAGAGGGTAGAAAACAATACATCGAGTTGACCCATTCTAGTAGGTATTGCATTTCACATGAGGGTAGGAACTTGTAATATGCTTGACCCCTACTAGTGAGCTTAGCTTGAACATGAGGGTAAAATAATAATTATGCTTGACCCCTCAAATAGATGTAATTTGCTCATAAGATGGTAGAATTAAAGAATAAGGCTCAGCTTGTCACTTGTAAATCATAGAAATCTTTCATGAGTTTAATACATGTTTGAGAGCCCATAAATATCATGAAAACAATTAACTTGCAAATCATGCCATAATTTATCATCAACTTAAGAATCCTTGTCATATAGTTTAGTCGAAAAGGTGGGTACATGAACACATGCTTAAAATCATGGAAGTCAAGAGTGTAAAATGAGAATGAGTAAAATTAATTCATTTTAAAGTCACTTAAATCAACCCACCAACATTATAGTAAAACCCTTAATTTGGGTATCATGAAATCCATCTAAATTAACTCATGGAATAAGCTTAAAATGAATATATATGCATAGTCAATCAATGCTTGAGAAAACCCAACATAATTCACATTTATAATGTATAATAAGAGGTACCCATAAAGAATACCACTTGAAATCATGAGATTTTCATCAAAAGAGAGGGTTGGGCTCCATGGGTGAAAGGACTCATGGATGAAGACTCACATACCCAAAATTTAGAATTCTTGAAACAAAAGTTGAGGAAGACTTGAGATTTGATTTGGGTTCTTGGAATCCAAAACTTGTTCTTGAGATTATTGAGATTGAATGGAGAGTGGTTTGATAGTGTATTGGAGGACTTTGAGAATGTTTCTTAAGAGTTTGAAGGTGAAAATGGCTAAATATATAGGTATTCACATTTAAATGGGCATTCCCAAATGCCCTTGGACGAAACAAGAAAATTGAAAAAAAATTTGCACTGGTCCGTGCCCCAAACATATCGCGGCTTGGGCGCATAGGACCGCTGAAAATTATTCCCGTTGCGAAAATTATTTTTCACTATGGATCTTCTAAAATTTGAGGGCTACCCTTTTCGCTCTCAAGTTTTCCCTCTGAATAAGAATATAAAGTCAAATTTTTGAAATCATGCATAGATTTTGAGATATTCAAGAAATACACTTATAAGGCATTCCGAAGCACATGAGGGATATTACAATATTTGGATCAAGTGATAAGGAAAAAGAGAAGATGCAGCTCAATGGGCGTCAAAAATTTTTATTCGAAGGGTACGAGATATGTCATCAGCATATAAAAGAATTGATGGATGAGTTTCATAAATGAATTGCAAAATGCCTCCTTAGAACATATGCAAACAAGTAAGTTTGGTTAAGAACTTTTAAACATTTAGTCCATTATATATTAAAGTATAACAAAATATTTGTTCAATGTCCAAGAAATCTAAGGATAATCATTATCATAAGCAATCAAAATTTTTGGATTTGATTACATAGATATTGGTCATTGCACACCCACAAGATAAAAACTAATTCTATATCATGTCCCAAAAGAATAAATATTGGACCGATGAGGTATTTTAATATATATGATTCATATTTTCTTGAAAATGTGATACATAGCAATGTATTTTATTTTTTTATATGTATCTAACATGGATTGTTATTGGCATTTATCTGATCCCTTATGCAGCACATTGATGTAGTTCTTTATTATCTCTGGAAAAAGAAAAAGCTAAGATCATCAAGAGAATATAGATACACTTCTACCAATTGCTTTTTCATAAAACACATCTGTCATGCATATGATAGGTACTATGATACTCCAACTGACACAAATATCAGCACTCAAGAAGATATGACAGTTGTTTCGATCTTGACTACATTTGAGGGATCAATTAGAAGCACGATAAATAGATTTAATCTCCCTGTTGCCATTTTAGTTGAGTACGTTAGTGATGGATTTGAAATTTCATCAGGTGAGTTTGACGCAAAGTTTCTACGAATAAGATATGTTGCACTAATTTGAAGATATGGATGGAAAAAGACAACTGAAGCATATGTCAGTGAAAACGATGATCCAAAAAAATTAAAGGACTAGTCCAAAGAATCACCTGCAGCAGATGAATTAGCTAAAATTGATTAGACAGTTTCCAGTAGTTTCAGTCATGAATCTTATGTTATTTTTATTTAGGACTCATATGACTTATTTGTAATTTTGTTTTCAAAATATTAATATAATTTTTCTATGTTTTGCACAAATCAATTGTGTTACTAGTTAAAGTCTGAGTCAACTTTATGTATCGAGTGACATTATACGCTGTGATTTATTAGTTTAATGAGTTGAAGTATTTTTGTATTACAGTATATCTATAAACGTGATACATAAACTATAGTTGTAGTGATTCAAACATCTTAAACTAACAAATTAATCATGTCATATACTTTACTATAGAAATTTGATTCTTTGAACCAGGTCTTAGTTATTTCATATATTTTATCTTATTACATGATTCATGATCATACACCAATTATACTTATTTGGATAATTGAATCTATTATGTGTAAAAGTATCTTTTTGCAATGAATCATCCTGAAAGATTCATAAATAAAGTATAAATATCTGATGCAGTGAATCAGCATTGTGTTAAAGTATTTTATTGCAATGAATCATATTGTACAATTCATTATTATAAAACCTATATAAGTTATCTGATGCAGTCAATCAATCATGTGTTAAATTATTTTTTTGCAATGATTCATCATAAATGAAAGCTGATTGATGCATCAACTCAGTAACTTATTTTCTTATCCACATCAATAATATGAAGTGTACTAGTTTTTAATTTTTTTGTGCACATATGGTGTATCATATATCTTGATTCATTTATGTAAAATTTTGTCTATATTGAATATAGAGTATCTTAACACATGATACATCATCATTGCATGATTCATGGTTATGCAATCGTTTATATAAGTTATCTGATGCGTTGAATCAAGTGTGTCTGAAATTAATTTATTGCAATGATTCATCTAAATGGAAGTTCATTCATGCATCTACTTAGGAGCCTGTTTTCTTAATCATGTACGTTATGTCTAATGCCAAATTAAATAATTATTTCAACATTAAATATTCAACTAACCGAGATTCAATAGGACAAATAAAAAAATTACAAAAACATTTTGTGCAAACAGATAATTTTTCTTTGGGGAAAAAGTACAAGTTCGACGGTTGTGACCATCTATCCATAACGTCCACAGTTATTTATGTTTGTAGACATATTCTCATTTGGGTTTTTCCTTGTCTTTTTCCTTGGATGGCCGGGCATTCTCTTGTATCTAGGCAACAACACTAGTTCATCTAACACATCATCTGGAACAAATCAATCTTGTTTATCTGGCATTGAAACTATTGGAAATTCATATGTCTTGATAATGTATCAGGTTTGTAGTAACTCGAGTAGTACGGATGCATATCCATAATATTCTTACTTTTCAAAACAGCTACAACATGTTTACAAGGTATCTCGTCTAGTTGGAATCTACCACACTTATATGTTTTCCTTTCAAAACACACTATATATCTTCTGCCCTTTTCATAAATTGAAAAAATAAACTCAAAGGATGCAACAACCTGCAAATTTCAATAAGTTATCAGACCTACATTACATGATTCATAATAAATTTATAAAATGACACATACCTTCATTCTTGAACATTTAAATGCATTTAGAATCAAAATCTCTTCGAATCTTCTCCCTAAAGTCTCTTTTGTGCACGAGGTAATTTCTTAATTTTACAGTTCCAATTATCAAATAATATTCTAGCTTCTTCCAAACATTCTATTATAGATAGTTGTTGTGCCCAACAATACCCATTGACATATTCAACAATGTTAGATGTCATCATTCTCCCCCTGTTTACTGTTTCATGAACTCTTGACCACTTCTCATACCCAACACTCTGAAGATACACTTTTACCCTGTGATCAACTTCATTAACTTTAGCCATCAGTTTATCAAAATTATCTCTTCTAAACTTCTTTGGCATCGAGTAGAATAAATTCTTTAGTGTTGTCTTACTCTTTTTGAAGTTTGTACAAACATTCTTTCAATGTGTCATATACATGCATAATGGGGAACATTTAGATACACAATACTTACACTCTTCATGCATAATAAGGAATATTTGGATACACAATACTTACACTCTTCATGATACTTTTATTTCTATCTAATACAACACATATTTTTTTCGCTCGCCAAATGCATTTTTGAATTATTGTAGGAACCATGTCCAAGAACAATCATTCTCAGTGTTCACAACTCCATAAGCCAATGGCAGTATGCAACCTAGTTCATTAGAATCAATAACATATGAATCAAAATATTTTATATTCACATGTTCTTATGTTAAGTAGAAAAAGATTTAAAAAAAAGAAACTACCTGCCCCATCAAGTGTGCTTGTTGATATAAACGTTCCCTTATAAGCTCCACTAAGATGAGCACTATCAACCACAACCACTAGTCTACAGAACTCAACCTCTAATAAAGGGTCTCAATACTTTAAACAGATACATGAATTCATTATTGTCTTACTTATGCATTCTTATATATGTGTTTGGATAGACATTGTTTAACATATATATTTATCTAAGTATTTGTCTATATTCCTCTGCAGATTAACCCGTTAACATTTCAAGAGCACATTCCTTAGCGCGCTATGCTTGTTGGTAAGAAATGTCAATCTGGTATACTGATCTAATATCTCCAATTATATCATTTGGAGTATAAATTCTCTTATGATTCACCAGTTTAGGAGCTGTTATATCAGTAATAAACGTAATTGTAGCTTGTATGTTGCCTAACATCCTATCTCGCAATGGGCAACTATGCTCACTATTGAAGTACCTTACTTTGAACACCTCTGAATTTTTTAGCAAGATGCCTTCATAGTCCAATTACAATTATCCAACAAACATATCAAGACATAGCTGCAACATTTATATAGCAGTTACAAAAAACTCTGTCACACCAACATATACTTTGTCAGTTTCACACATAAAAAAACCTTTCAGTGTATCATACCAAATGATACAATAAATAATATAATTATGATGAATCTAATGCATATTTATGGTGATTCATAATATTATTTAGATAGATGTTATGCATATTTTGTCAGTTCCACACAACAAATAGATTCATCACAAATATGAAAGCATCAAAACACATTCCAGTGTATCATACCAAATGTTATAATATTATTTTGTTGGATTCACCATACATACTTATATTATTCTCAAAAAAATTATTAAAACATGATACAAAAAATAACACAATCATAATGAATCTAATGCATGATACAAATCACCTACATACCTCGCCACATCAGATTTCTTGACTTTGATGTTGAAATGATTTTCTATTCTATATTTCTCCATCACTGCAATCAGTGTTGCCTTGTTCTTGTACAATTATTTCTTCTTCACATCTGTATTCTATGTATCAGCTATGTTTGTTGTTTTCAATTCTAGAATAAAAGAGGAATTACCAATACTTAATTCAACTACAACAAGAGCATGTGTATTATGACCACTTCCCTTAACATATATAACTTCGCCATAAGTACCATCAAAGTGAGACATTACTCTATCCGTCTTGGCAACTACATCAATATACAGTGGATATCTTGAAATTCCAGGATCGTTCTTTTCTACCTCAAAATATAATCTTACTCCCATGTCATTTCTGATCATTATTGGAGCAGAGCAACCTTCAACAATATATCAAATTTCTATGTCCTTTCCCGTCTCATCGATTTCCAATTCAGCTAAAATGGTGGATTTGAGATTCAAAAATGAAATTTTTGGTGCAACAACTACTCCATCACTCTTGCATCTCGTATAAATAATATTGTTTCCCAAATTCCAAAATGCATCAACATTATTGTCACAGTCGATCTATTTTTGATCATGTTTCGTATTTATAGTTTGAATTTTTGTTACTCACAGCTTGAAGAATTAGGAATATTTTTATTTTATTGAAACGTATTGTTGCCTTTATTTCAAGGATTCGGTTATAATCTGTTTAGCTAATTTGTAGGGATTAGATTCTACCTTCCATTTAAATAGTAACTGAAATTGATTATAATGAATCGTGACTTATGAATCATGTATGAGTCTTTTTTTGTGCCAGTGTATTCACATAATTGACATTTTAAGGGATTTTAGTAAATATGCAAAGGATTGGGATATATTGAAGTTCTTTATTTCATTATGGGATTCATGTAACTTATACTAAAAAGTAGCCCAAAATCATAGAAATTATACATGACTATGCAATAGAACTTGCCAAAAGCTATAAAAAATGTACACTGACTATACAATATGTATTACTTATACATGAGCTATACACTAAATATACGTTATGATACATTCAAAAATTTAATATATCTTGACTATACATAAAATACATACTGACCATACACGTCTATACAATAAATGACTATTTTGTAAATAATTATTTTGGCTGAATGGCCTTGCACTGTAGTTATCCCTATTAAATATGTTAAATCAGTAACCAATCCAATAAGATATTTTAAAGTTTTTTTTTGTTTATCAACTTTTGGCCTTTAACAATTTGATTTTTGGTTTACTTAAAGAAAATATTCATAAAATAAAAATATGACTTTTCCAATACTTTGCAGTGGCAGAACAATAGTGTAACTTATAAAATGCTCATAAAATAGATACAATACTAACTTACATGAAAAAAGCCACACAAGTGCAACACAAATAAAATAATTTTTTTTACTTGTGAATTGAATGTGAGGCAGCTCACCCTAAGTAATTGTATTGTTCATTTTTTCATTGATTGTACAACTGTCACAAACCCAAAACAGGCTTTGAGTGACATCCACACTAATCCTCCAATGGGAGAACCAATACTCTAACCCAACTAATCAAAACCCACATAATTCAAACATTTAAAGTTAAGGAAGCCAATTTAAACATCCAAAACAAGTTGAGTTTCCATAATTTTAAACAAAAAACTTAACAACATAAAACATTATTAAAAAACTAAAAGTCACTGTACCAAAATTCTTATTGAAAGTCTAATATAAGGGAATGCAAACCCAAAAATTAAAATAATTAAATAAATGAAAGTCTATGTTCGAGAATGAGTGAACTAAAATAGTGGAAGAATCCATGTTAGCCTCAAAGATGTGGCTCACCCTTGAATTCTTGATTTAACAGTCATCTAATTGAGATTTATCTGCAACCGTCAGAAAGATGCTCTGTATTCAACAATAAAAAAGTACAGTATTAGTATACGTTACAACAATATACTAATAGGATCATGGACTATTTTAATAAGTAAAATATATAATAAATAATTAAAACACAGTAGACCATACATATAGGAAAAATCACAATGTTCACAATTCATGCTCGATATACCAAGCCCATGTGTATCAAACTCAATCCAGTTTCAACAATTGAAACACCCTTCATGTGTTTCGGAATGCCTCATAATTGTAATTTTTTTATATCTCAAAAATCGTGCGTGATTTTGAAAATCTGACTTTGTATTCTTGATCAGGGGGCAAAATTGAGTGGAAAATGGGTATAACATGAATTTTAGAAGATCGGCAGTGAAAAACAATTGTTGCTAATTTTATGAATTCTAGTGGCTGTGCGTGCCTAGGCCGCGACGTGCCTAGGGCGCGCATTAGTGAAAATGGTGCCTAAGTGTTAGGTCCGCGTCGTGCCAGAGACGCAAACCAGTGTAAGTTTTTTCTTAGTTTCTTGTTTCGTCCAAGGGCATTTGGGTCATGATCCAATGCCCATTTAAATGTGAAACCTCTATACTTAGCCATTTTTCACCTTCAAACTCACAAGAAAATACTCTCTAAACCCTTCCCATACACTATCAAACCCTTCATTCAATCTAAACAATTTCAAGAGCTCACTTTGGAGTTCAAGGACTCAAGTCAAGTCTCAAGTCTTACTCAATTCAATTTCAAGAGAATTCAAGTTTAAGGTATGTGGTTCTTCATCCATGGGTCCTTTCACTCACGGAGCCCAACCTTTCTTTTTTGTGAAAATTGCATGATTTCAAGTTGTATTATTCGTGGGTTCTCTTATTATGAATTATGAATGTAAATTATGTTAGATTTTATCAAGTATTTATTGATTATGCATGAATATCTATTTTAATATCATATCATGAATTGATTTATATCGATTGAAGTTACGAATGATGTAAACTATGAGAACCATGAACTATTGTGAATTTTGAGATGCATTTCAAGATACCCTAAATGAGAATTTTACTACAATATTGGTGGTTGATTTGAATTGAGTTTACTCTTCTTGATCATGAACCCACCATGTGTTTGATAAAATTACATGAAAAGAATTCTCAAGTTGTTTCATGATTTACAAGTCAAGTGATTTCATGGTGATTAAGGGCTTTCAAGCATGCATTAAATTCACGAAAAGTATCTATAATTTTACAAGTGACAAGTTGAGCCCTATTTCAAGATTTTATCCTCTTGTGAGCTATTCATGTCAAGTTGAGGGAATCAAGCATGATTATTATTTTACCCTCATATTCAAGTTCAAGTTAAGCTCACTCAAAGAGCTCAAACATGTAATGAGCTACTCATGTCATGATTCATATCGCTTACAAGTTATGCATGTTATAATTAAACTTATGATTATTTCAAGTATTCCGTTAGATTAGACTTAGCACTGATTGAGGCTTAAGATGGGAGCTCGACTCGAGGGGTCCTTATATAAAGTCTTTAGTCTCTAAACTATGTGTCACCATAGGATGATATTATTTCCCTAAATGAGCTTTGCTAGTGGATCCATCTATTCATGTTACCATGTTTGGTTTACCTTGATAAGTAGAGCACACTTCGCCGAGGGGTGTCATGCCTAGTCACCTTATCGAGGGGGTGTCATGACCCGTCAGCTCACCAAGGGGATGTCATGCCTTGGACTCCAAGTAGTAGCTCACTTGGTCTATGTCGATTAAGGTCTTCTCTCACATATGTATGATCTATTATGCAAGTTGCATATTTTACATGTATGTTTTATTACAAGCATTGATCCTACATGTCATATTGAGATTATATCCATTGTCTATATGTATGCATTTTGAATATTATACTTATGTCTTTATTGCATTGCACCCTCCATACATAGTACATTCCAACTACTAAACACATACTCTATGCCTACATTATATTACCATGTAGGGACCAGAGCTCCTATTGATCATCCTCCTCTACGTGGCTAGTGCGGTTTTTGAAGAAAGCTTTTGGTGAGTCCTCAACTTCGAGGACAATATCTACTTTATTCATGCAATGTTGAGACCTATTCCTTATGTTGGATACTTATATCATGAGGGTGAGCCCGGGAAGTGTCTTGACCCCCGCTCCATTCTAAAGTAGAGGTGTTGTTGGATATAATATTGTATATACTTATGAGCTCGACTCTTCTTATCTTATGATTATGAAAGACTTCCCTTAGTCTCCCTCCCTTTTTTTATAATTGACTCTTGTCATTTATCTTATTTTGATTCTGTAACCAAGGATGTGTAGCATGATATGCTAAGAGGCTTGTTTGGGTTGTCTCTAGACTTCTCATTCGCCGTGTCACGTCTAGGCTACAGGCTGGGCCATGACAACAAAAGTCATTTCAAAGGACCCACACCTAAATATGTTATATGTCGGAACATAACGCTTGATCCAAATATGTCACACCCCGGGAGGGGACCCAAGACGTGACCAGCATCCAACGAACCACTTGGCTTTATCACGTTCATTCATTCATACATTCTACTAATCAGCAAAAGACAAAAGAATAGTAAATGAGCACATCTTATAGTCAAGTCTCAAAATAATAATTATATAATAGAAGACTAGTAGAAGAAACTAGCTCATAATCTTAACAATCAACATTCGAATGTAGTCTATGAAGGCTCTATCACTATCGAGTGGTGCCAATGATGGACCCACAACTACCTCAATCAAAATAAAGCTAATAAATGTATAGCTCTGAAACAAGATGAAAATGACATAATAAATCCTCTGAAGTAGGGGAGGCTCACCATTCCGCTGAACGTCCTAAATCCTCAATGATGGATCTACTGATGATCTTTATCCTTTGTATCTTATCATAAAATGATGCAGTACTAAATGACATCAGTAAGTGAAATGTACGGTATGTAAAATAGTTGAATAAAACTAAAATAGGTAGAGTAATATAGAAACAACAATCAACTCAGAATCATAACAATCAATATGTCTAGTGTCTATCTTAAGCAAGAATAAAGAGTAGATAAATGACCCATCTAACCCATCAACCTCATCAATCAAATGAAACTACTCTCAGAAAGACTCATCTCAACTCATTTCATCTCATCTATCTCATCTCAACTTAGAGTACTCAGTTTGGAAACTTTCTGGGAGTTTCTGTTGTCCGACAACAATTACTTATGAGCCAGTGATTGTACAACATTCTCACTGATGTTGCCACAACCATTCCATACTTGCCAGGTAGATACGAATTTCCCAGAGAGTGCTTTTCTAGTGTGAAATGGAAGTCAAAATGGGGAACGAATCGAAATCAAATGGACAAGTCCAAATAGAGACAAAAATTTATAAGTCCTCTATGTTATTCAGGGACTTCTAATCAGAGGGAACCTCAACATAGCATGATGTGATGGTCCTAATCCTTACCTATGCTTGATTACGTAGTTTGACGAGTGCGAGTTGGATTAACTTTTACTCTTTCGGTGCTCAATACTCCTCCCATGACTCAATACTCATAAAATAATCCATCCGATCAAACCAATCAAACTATCTCAATCATCTCATCTCAAATCAGCCACATAGAGGCTCTTATCATTCAATCGGTCTCATGGAGACTCCAATCATACTATCAATTCAACTATTAATCATTAGCTCAAAGCTTAGAATAACCATTAGGGAACAATTAATTAGATAAATCAATAAAGTTCATTTGTGAAGACTCATGAACGATCAAATACTACCAGCCTATCATCATTCTCACATTCACAATCACAATCACTATCAACATTCTCAATCAAGGCTCTAGACTTAATCCCTATCTTCATTCATGCATACTTTATCAAATAATAAGTATTGTTTATGAAATAATTCATGTAAAACATCTCACTCAAGAAAAGCATTTATGATGATCATCAACATACAAAAATACATGTAATAGTAAAATTTTTTTTGAGAATTAATCAAGAATTATGTATGTAAACTTATAAATTCTCAACTCTCTTCTAAGACTATCTATGGGGCGCGTGAGAGAACAATCTCATGCTTTTAGTTTAGGCTTACATATCTAGGATGAATCTATCAACAATTGAGCTCTCAAGAATCCTCTTGAATTCTTCAATCTTACTTTTCTTTCTTCTCCTCTCTCAAGTCCTAGTCTTTCAAGTGCTTAGAAAGGACTTAGAATGGGATTTAAGGTCCTATTTATGAATTAAAATAACTCAATTTGATCGTGTTTTGAGTTCAGGAGGGGTTGAGAATTGATCGAAATACCCTCAAAATATAAAAAAGTTTATTCAAAAAAATGCCAGTTTGCAACGTGGACTGGGCGCAAACCTATATATTTTTTTCTTGAATATTTTCCGAATGAGTTTTCAATTCTCCTCAAAAAAATTTAAAAAATATAAGGTACTATCTGCGTCCCAAGCGCATTGCGCCTTGGGCGCGCCAGTCATTGGAAAGTCTTTTTTATCAAAAAATTATTTTTTGATTTGGTTGCTCTATGATCCGAACAAGACCATTTTCCCACTTAATTTTCCATGCTAATTGCATATCCAGTCTCGGATTTGCAAATGGAGCATGGGAAGACGCGTTATGCACACATCTCTATTCTAGGGGTATTTTGATAATTTTATCGGATGTTACATCATCTCCCCCGTGGAATCATTCGTCCTCGAATGATGAGTAAAGGTAGATACCAAGGCTCGAATAGACTATAACTCATCTCACATTCACATCTATCAATCAACCTCTCAACTCTATTACAATCATCAATCAACTTCATTCGAATTTGAAAATAGACAATCAACTCAAGAAAAGAAAATCAACTAGTTAAGAGTAAAGATATCACCTTCAACATTCTCATCATTTGGAATGAATAGGTGCGGATATTTAGCTTTCATCTCCTCCTCAGCTTCCCATGTGGCTTCCTTAATGAATTGATTTCTCCACAAGATTTTAATTCAGGTTATATCTTTAGTTCTCAACTTTTGGATCTGACGATCAAGGATTTGGACCGAAATTTCTTTGTATGTCAAGCTATCCTTAACTCCAATACTCTCCATAGGGATTACCAAGTTAGGATCTCCCAAATATTTTTTCGGCATTGATATGTGGAACACTGGATGGATTAAATCTAACTCGGAGGGCAACTCTAATTCGTAAGCAACCTTCCCAATCCTCTTCACCATCTGATAAGTTCCAATATAGCATGGACTCAATTTACCCTTCTTTCCAAATCTTATAACACCTTTCATAGGTGACACTTTCAAATATACTCAATTATTTACCTCGAACTCTAAATCCCTCCTCCTCACATCGGTATAGAATTTTTAATGACTCTGTATAATCTTCAATCTTTCTTTAATGAACTTAACCTTCTCCATTGATTGGTGGATAAGATTAGTCCCGATCAACTCTGCTTCTCTAACCTCAAACCATCCAATTGGTGATCTATATCTCCTTCCATACAAAGCTTCGTAGAGAGCCATCTGAATGCTTGCAAACTATTATTATGTACAAATTCAATCAATGGTAGGTGATCATCCCAATTTCCCTTGAAATCAAGAACAAAGGATCTCAACATATCCTCTAACGTCTGAATTATATGCTCTGCTTAACCATCTATCTGTGGATGAAAGGCTACGCTCAAATTCACTTTGGTACCCAATCCTTTATGGAATGATCTCCAGAATTGGGAGGTGAACTGAGCTCCTTTGTCCGAGATGATGGAAAAGGGAACTCCATGTCACCTGACAATCTCTTGGATGTACAACCTAGTGTATTCCTCCACAGTGTTAGTTGTCTTAACTGCTAAGTAGTGAGCTGATTTGTTCATCCTATCTACAATCATCCATATCGAATCATGCTGCTTTTGAGACCTCAGTAGACCAGTAATAAAGTCCATATTAATCATCTCTTACTTCCATTCAGTAATCTCAAAGTTCTAGGCTAATCTACATGGCCTTTGATGTTCAACTTTTAGTTACTGACAATGTAGGCACTTTGAAACAAATTCAGCAATATCCTTTTTCATTCCACTACACCAATAGACTTCTCTCAAGTCGTGGTACTCTTGGTAGAACCAAGATAAATAGAATATCCAGTTTTATGAGCTTCAACCATGATTCTATCTGAAATAGCATCAACATCTAGAACACACAATTTACTCTAAATCTCAATACCCCATCTCCCCTTTTAGAGAAGACCATCACCATCTATTTGTGGACAACCTCCTTCAATTGGAGTATGACAGGATCTTGATCTTGCTTTTCTTTTACCGTTGCCACCAAGGATGAAGCAGATCTGTTCTGAACATTAACTCCTCCCTCATTATTCTTCTCAAGTTGAACTTCGAATCGGGCTAATCGATGCACTTATTTTACTAGCTCCTTTGTTCGTTCTTCGATATGGGTTGTGCTACCCATTAACAGCCTGCTAAGAGCGTCAGCAACAATGTTAGCTTTACCTGGATGGTAGAGAATGATCATGTCATAATCCTTGAGCAACTCCAGCCATTTTCTTTTTTGCAGGTTGAGCTCTTTCTTACTGAAGACATACTGCAAGCTCTTGTGGTCAGTGAACACATCCACATGGACTCCATATAAGTAGTGGAGCCAGATTTTAAGTGCAAACACAACCACTGCCAACTGATGATCATGGGTTGGATAGTTCTTCTCATGAATCTTAAGTTGCCTAGAAGCATATGTTATCACTTTCCCTCTCTTCATCAACACACATCCCGATCCAACTCTCGAGGCATCATAATAAGTTTCAAAATCTTCCATCCTATTGGGCAAGGTTAAAATAGGTGCAGTCCTCAGTCTAGTCTTGAACTCTTGAAAGCTCTTCTCACATTGGTCAGACCATTGAAACTTGACCTTTTTTTGAGTCAACTTAGTTAATGGTGCAGATAGGGAAGAAAATCCCTCAACAAATTTGCGATAGTAGCCTGCCAACCCCAAGAAACTCCTGATGTCAGTTGGAGAGGGTGGTTTGGGCCAATTCTTAACCGCTTCAATCTTTTGAGCATCGACTAAAATACCATCACCGGAGACAACATGGCTCAGGAAAGCCATTGACTTAAGCCAAAATTCACAATTTGAGAATTTTGCATACAATTGATGGGCCTTAAGTGTTGGAGGACAATTCTGTGGTGATTTTCATACTTCTCTTCATCTCTCGAATATACCAAGATGTCATTAATAAACACAATTACAAACATATCATGCTACTGTCTGAACACTCTATTCATCAAATCCATGAAGGTTGCAGGTGCATTCATCCTCTAAAAGAACATGACTAAGAACTCAAAATAGCCATATCTAGTCCTAAAGGCTATCTTTGGAATATCATATTCCCTCACTTTCAACTGATAGTAGCCAAGTTTGAGGTCAATCTTTGAGAAACATACTACCCTGAAGTTGGTCAAATAAATTGTCTATCCTTGGGAGAGGATACTTATTTTTTTTGGTAACTTTGTTTAGTTGCCTATAGTTGATACACATTCTCTTTCGCACGAATAGGACAGGGGCACCCCAAGGAGAAACACACGGCTTTATGAAGCCCTTCTCTAACAACTCTTGCAATTGTTCTTTCAATTCTTTTAACTCAGCGGGGGCCATCCTATAAGGTAGAATTGAGATAGGCTAGGTATTAGTAAGAACATCAATCTCAAAGTCAATCCCCCTATCAGGAGGGACCCCAGGCAGATCCTCGGGAAAAACTTCATGAAATTCATTCACAATCGGGTCTGACTCAAGAGTAGGAGACTCAACCTCATCAGATTTAACTCTCACAGGGTGGAAGACACAACCCTTAGCAATCATCTTTCTAGATCTAGCATAGGAGATAAACTTTCCTTTAGATGCTATGGAATCACCCTTCCACTTTAGAATCAGTTCATTCGGAAATTAGAATTTAGCAATACAGGCTCTACAACCAATGTAGGCATAATTGGCGTTGAGCCAATCAATACCAAGGATCAAATCAAAATCAGACATATCTAACTCAATCAGATCAATGATAGTATCCGTATGATGGATGGACACTACAAAAGCTCTATAGACTCTATCTGCCCAAATCGACTCACCCATGGGAGTAGAAACATCAAAGGGTTCAAGAAGACTCTCAGGGATTCTATCAAATCTACAGTCCATATAAGGAGTTACAAAAGATAACGTGGCACCACGATCCATCAACACACAACAATCAATAGAAAAGACTCGATTCATATCTGTCACAACATCTGGGGAGTTCTCCTGATTATGTCTGCTACCCATGGCATATAAATGGTTTGTGGCCCGCTTGTACCTAACGTAGTACCTCTCTGATTTCCATTAGTTGGTGGGGCTGGTGCATAAGATTGAGCCCCGTCAACCCACTTTGGACAATCTCTCTAATAATGACCCACTTGGCCACACTTGTAAAATACATCACTTCCCTCACGACATTTCCCCAACTGCAATTTACCATATTTGCCACATGCTGGCTTATCTAGTGAACCTTAAGCCACACAGGTTTGTGACTGGGATCCATGGGCTCCAACATTCTGAGACCTCTAATCATTTTTGACTCTAGGTGCAGGTGCACTAGTAGATGATGGTGCAGGAAATCGATTTCCATTCCCCTTCTTTCCAACCTCATAGTTGGATGTTTTTGCTTTCTTATTTCTGAACTCCTCTTTATCATGTTGTCTCTCTTCTTCAACTTGTTGCGCAAAGGACATCAATCTCCCAATATCTATGTCACTCACGAGCATTACTCCCCTCCCATCCCTTTTTGACCCTTTATTCAACCCATCAACATGCATTCCTATCCCCCCCTCATATTAGCAACCATGTCCGAAGCATAGTGAGATAGTTTTGTAAACTTCAGCCCATACTCTTGCATAGTCATAGAGCCCTGTTTTAAGTTCAAGAACTCTCTTACTGTAGTCTCTCTTTGCTCCCTTGGGAAGAAGCACCCCAAGAAGGCTTCTTCGAAGATAGCCCAAGTCAGTATGGGGGCATCCTCCTGACTATCGTTCTTCCACTGGTAGAACCACAATCTAGCCACACCCTTGAGTTGATAAGCAGCTAGTTCCGCTCTGTTAGAATCAACCATATACATCACTTGAAACACTTTCTGAAGCTCCTCCACATAGTACTCAGGATCCTTAGAAGATGCAGACCCTGTGAACTCAGGTGGATTCATCTTCAAGAATTCCTGAACTCTAGAAGTGTCATGGGCATCTTTTTGACCCGCTCCTTATCTCGTAGCATGTGGTGTGACAGCCTG
>JAABOM020015644.1:0-19030 GCA_011800125.2 Solanum clarkiae | reverse complement strand
CCTAGGCTTGGCAGGCTATTACAGGAGATTTGTTGAAGATTTTTCTTCTATTTCTGCACCTCTAACAAAGCTGACACCACATATGGAAACTAAGTTCTAATGGAATGATGCGTATGAAAGGAGCTTCCAAGAGCTGAAAAATAAGTTTAAATTCTGCACCTACTTCAAGAAGGCACTGATGGGTATGCATTGTATTTCGATGCTTCAGGAGTTGGCTTAGGGTGTGTACTGACATAGCATAGTGGGGTAATTGCTTATGCATCCCGACAGCTATGACCACATGAGAAAAACTACCCAACATATGATCTTGAGCTAGCAGCGGTTGTGTTTGCTCTGAAAATATGGAGCCACTATTTGTATGGGGTCCACGTTGACATATATACTGATCATTAGAGCCTTCAGTACATCTTTAAGCGGAAAGACCTAAACTTTAGAAAGAGGAGATGGCTAGAGATGATAAAGGATTATGACGTTGACATACTATAACATATGGGGAAGGCAAATGTGGTTGCCGATGCCCTGAGTCGTAAGGTAATCATGAATACTGGTGATCCAACTATGAGAAGTCAAGGAATGACTAAGGATCTACATCAATTAGCTAATCTGGGAGTTCGCCTTTTCGAAACTTAAAAGGAAGAGGTTATTGTGCAGAATGCTGCAGAGACTTCATTAGTAATAGAGGTGAAAGAAAAATAGTTCGAGGATCCTGTTCTGCGATAGCTTAAGGAAAGGATGAGTCAGGGTACAATAAAAGCTTTGACCTTGCACAAAATGGAGTACTTTACTGTCAAAATAGATTATATGTCCCTGATATTAATGAATTAAGAAAGAGAATAATTGAAGAAACCCATCATTCCCGATATTCCATCCATCCAGGATCAACTAAGATGTACCATTACCTGAAGAGAATGTTTTGGTGGGGAGGCATGAAAAAGGACCTTGCAAAATTTGTAGCTGGCCAACAAGTGAAAGTAGAACACCAAAAGTCAAGAGGTTATGTGCAATGTATAGAGCTTCCAACATAGAAGTTGGACTTGATCGATATTAATTTT
Organism: Solanum clarkiae; assembly: GCA_011800125.2. NCBI lineage: Eukaryota > Viridiplantae > Streptophyta > Magnoliopsida > Solanales > Solanaceae > Solanum > Solanum clarkiae. The sequence goes on along the minus strand of JAABOM020015644.1, from coordinate 17,978 downwards.
GTTACAGGTTTGCCTCACTCATCTCTGAAGTTTGACTCCATATGGGTAAAGTTGACAGACTCAGAAAGTCAGCACACTTCCCAGTCAGGAGTGATTCTGAAGCTGAAGAGTATGCCAAGCTATACCTTAGAGAGATAGTTAGGCTATTGGAGTCCTAATATACATTATATCTGATCAAGGAACTCAGTTCACTGCAAAATTTTGGAAGTCCTTCCAAAGGAGTTTAGGGACACAAGTGAATTTGAGTACAACATTCCACCCTCAAATAAACGGTCAAGCAGAACGCACTATTTAGACACGTGAAGATATGTTGCGAGCTTGTGCATTGGACTTTAAAGGTAGTTGGGTAGACCATTTGCCACTTATTAGGTTTTCCTATAACAATACTTATCACGTGGGTATCAAGATGGCACCTTATGAAGCTTTGTATGGAAGGAAATGTATATCGTTAATTGGATGGTTCGAAGTGGGTGAAACCACCTTACTTGAGCCATATCTAGTACAACAAGCTATGGAAAAAGTTAAGGTGATATAGCAGCAGCTAGAAATAGCCCAAATTCGTCACAAATCATATGCGGATGCCAGGAGAAAAGGACTAGAATTCTCAGTAGGTGATTGGGTATTTTTAAAGGTGTTTTCAATGAAAGGGGTTATGAGATTTGGTAAGAAAGGAAAGATAAGCCCATGTTACATAGGGCCATATCAAATTATTAAAAGGTTTGGACAGGTTGCATATAAACTAGAGCTACCCCAAGAGATTTCAATGGTTCATCCAGTTTTTCATGTCTCAATGCTTCGAAAATGCATAGGTGACCCATCCTGTATCATTCCTATTGAGGACGTACTGGTTACAGAAGATCTCACCTATGAAGAGGTACCTGTTTCTATTCTAGATCGTCAAGTTAAGAAGCTAAGGAATAAAGAAATAGCTTCAGTCAAAGTGCTTTGGAGGAACCTACAAGAAGAAGAGATAACAAGAGGCTGAGGACACAAAGAAATTAAAGTACCCTTACTTATTTGAAGCTAAAGAGGAAGTCCAAGATACAAAATTGGGACACTAATAGGTACGTGTGATTGAATACTTAATGTGTTGTCAAAAGTGTGAGTAAGTACAGGTATAAACTTGGTTAAGCTATCCAATTGTGCTAACATTCAAGGATGAATGTTCCTAAAGGGGGAGGATGTAACACCACACACCTTACACTACTAGTATAATTCAAATGAAACATGACATGGTTTGGTCAAATTAGCGCTAATTTTCAAAAGTGCTTGAATCTTGTGTTAATGGGCTATATGTGCGTCTAACGATTAAGATGTGTATACATGTTTTGTGTCAAATTGAGGAGAGTACAACCTTAAATGAAGTGAAAGAATTAAGGTGCTTGTAGGACTTAGGAATCTAGAAGGTGAATCACCTACTTGCTTAGCTTAAATTTGCTAGCTAAACGTAGACGAGGCTCGACGTCAAATTTGTTCAAGTTTGATTATGCATAAAGTACATATTAAGGGTATAACTTTAGCCCATGATTTAGCATCATAAATGGGCTATATGATCATCCCAAGAAGTATAACCAAAAAGGCCCAAAGATATCACAAGTTCTTGGATACTTTGGGCCCAACCCAAGTGAACAAGAAAGCTGAAAATAGGTAGCCCAAGTCCAACCTATTTGGAGCCCCAAAAGGTCCCAATGAAAGGAGAAAGGAGCTGCATCACCTACTTGGTGAATTAAGGCTGATAATGCCTCATAAGGTTGGCCAAATCACACTTATAAAGGGGCCAAAGCAGCCCCCAAAAGTCATTTCTCAACTTAACCTCACAAAAATTAGATTTGTCTCTAAAGTTCTCTCAACTTTTCTTAACTTTGTGAAGCAGCTAAAAGGGACTTCTAGGGTTCATATAGAATCCCTTTACCTTGAAGTAGTGGTAATTAAGTTTATACATATGTTTACTATAGTTTTCTTATGAAAAATAAGAAGTATATACTAGTATGTTGGTGCTGGAAAATCTGGATAGATTCTATGCAATCATACAACGAGGTATGTAAGGTTACTTGATTTCGTATCACTTGGCATGAAACATAGACCTCTCCTTGGTACATGAAGGCATTCACCAACTCTGACACACTATTAACCATGTCTCCACTCTTTTACATATTCATATGATTCCAAGTCACTTTCAAATCTGCATACACGTTTGGATACAAAGTTACATGAGTTCTTATTACTAGATAAAGTTCACGAGTTGTCCATTTCATACATATTTCATCATTTGTGTAATGTACTCTTTTCATTATCATATTGTCTTGTATGATTATCTACATGTCACATGCTACATGTACAGTCCTACAACTCCAATATTATGGCCACCAAAAAAATCATCTCAATGGTTATTGAAAGATAAAGTATACAATTTTTGATAGGTGGTAGCCCGAGGGGTGGAGATAGCACCTAGCCAAGGATGATCCAATCAACATGGGGTAGCCCGAGGGGTTGAGTATAACCTAGCCAGGGCCGAACCCAATACAGTTTCACCACTGGTCAGTTGGTCATTTGTTTTAAAGTTGTGCGCAGATTTTACAGTAAAGGTAAAGTAATATAATGAACATAAAGTATATATGATCCCATAGTACAACTAAAGGTGGTCTCTTACGTTGCACCAGTGTACAGTTTCATTTAAATTGTTACTTAAGATGCAGTGTTTCCTGCCTTACATACCCAGTACATTATCTCGTACTGATGTCCCTAACGGGGGACCTACATTTCATGTTGCAGATATAGGTGCTAGTAGATCTCCCTAGTAGGATTATAGGACATTCAGCTGTGGTTACCAAGCTCCAGGTTGCTTCGGAGCTTTGCATGTCTAGAGCTTGTATGTTTATATTGTACAGATAGTTGAGGCGGGGCCTGTCTCGACCCTAATCAGATATTTTTATTTATTTAGAGGCTTCGTAGACTATGTAAATTAAAGTGCAATCATATCTAGTACTTTAAATACCGTGGCCCCAACGGCCTTGTCATATACATTTCCTTTTGGCTTGTTATCACTGTTTATCTTCTTAAAGGCATGTCAAATGCAGAAACCCCTTATAGTATGTATAGAAAGCGCATAGTTACAGGTTGGTTCTCCCTAGCCTTATCGGCAAAGGGTGCTAATGGGACTTTGGGGCGTGACAGTTATATATTCATAAGGTTGTGAAGATGTAAGGGGTACTGTTGTCTATTATTTCAAATTGTGGTGCTCAATTTACTTCTCATTTTTGGAGATCCTTCCAAAAAGGGCTTGGTACTAAAGTCAAGCTTCACACGAATTTTCATCCTTAAATGAATGGTCAAGACGAAAGGACAACTCAAACTCTTGAAGATATGCTTAGGGCTTGTGTTTTGGAGTTCCACAGTAGTTGGGGTGAACATCTTCCGCACATTGAGTTTTCTTAAAATAATATCTTCCACTATATCATTGGAATGGCTCCCTTTGAAGCTCTATATAGTATGCAATATAGGTCCCAGATAGGGTGGTTTGATGTGGGGGAAGATGCCTTATTAGGATCGAATTTGGTCATGGAGGCTTTGGAAAACGTGAGGTTGATAATTGAATGATTGAAGATTGCTCAAAGTAGGCAAAAGTCCTACTACGATATTAGAAAGCGAGATCTTGAGTTTGATGTTGGTTATTGGGTGTATTTGAAGGTCTCACCCATGAAGGGTGGGGTATGGCTTGGCAAGAAGCAAAAGTTGAGACCAATTTGTAGGGCCTTATAGAATTGTGAGGAGAACTAGTAAAGTTGCCAATGAATTAGAGTTTCCTATGGAGATGAGCATGGTTCATCCAGTCTTCCATGTGTCTATGTTGAGGAAGTGTGTAGGTGAACCAAGTTCTATAGTGCCTTTGGATGTTGTGGTTATCGTAGAAGATAACTTTACTTATTAGGAAGTCCCGAAGGAAATACTTGATAGGCAGTAAATATGTTAAGAAATAAAGATGTTGCATTCATCAAAGTCCTTTAGAAGAATCAACAAGTCAAAAGTGCCACATGGGAAGCTAAAGCTTATATGAAGATACGATATCGATATCTCTTCTATTATGATCAACCCTAAGGTAAAACGATTTTCCTAGTTTAGGATCTCCTTTCCTTGCATACGATTCTCATGACACCTATGCATGTTTATGTGATTTTGAGGTTGCATTATAAGTGCTATATGAAACATGGTTTAAAGATCTTAAATGATGCATGTGTTGCATTTTATTAATGGTGGATTTGGCATACATTGCATGAACCCGTTCCTTAGAGATTGCATTAGCACAATCAGGGACGAATGTTCCCAAGGGGGAGATATTGTAAGACCCAACCTATGAGGAGTATGAGAGATGCAAGAAAATAAGTTCTGAAATTTCAAGAAACTTTTAGTTTTTACGAGGGGGTTTTTTAAGTCATAAGTTGAAGTACTACTCGTATGTTAGTTTGTGGAACCTAGGCAGACTTGATGAAATTTGGTATCTTTCAGGAGTTCAATCTATGACTTATCAGACAACCCTTAAAATCATTTACGAGTTGTAAATTGCACCATAGAATATGAATTAGAGAACGATCTCTGAAAGTCTGAAAAGCCATCAGATGAAACCCCTTTCTATGGCTCATAGAATGGTCTATGACCCCGTACACAAGGTCTTGTAGACCTTTTCGGCGAGATTTTAATAAGGGAAAATTTGACCTTTCTTCTTTTCCTAAGTCCGATATACATCGTTTAAGGCCTCAGATGACCCCCATTCCAACCTTATAATCCTTCACACCCTCACTTCAATTCATTTTCAAAATCCCTAAGTCTCAAAACTCTCTCAAATCTTTGAAGATGTTCAAGTGTGAGAGTAAGGTAGGGTTTTGGATTTTCCATCTCCAAATTAGATTTCCTCTACTATAATCACACCAAGGTATGTGGGTTTGATTGTGGGAACCTTCCTTCCCATAAATCCAACCATTCTTCTACTCCAACTACATGAAATTTATGGATCTTTATGGGTATTTTATGGACACTTGCATATGATATTATTATTATGCATTGTACACATGATTTTTGTTTGAATTCGTCGAGTAATGATTGTATTATGCTTAAATACCATTGGGGTTTGACATTGTGATGGATTTCATGATATTAAAGTTATGTACTCTATGAGGATATGAAAAGCTATGAAAGAATTTGTGGTTTTTAGTTGGATTTCATGATATCCAAAATGAGGGTTTTACTACAATGATGGTGGGTTGATTTGAATAGCATTAAAATGAATTGATTTTTTATCGTCTCTTGTCTTATACTCTTGAATTTTAGATTTTAAGCATTTGTACATATATACCCACCATGTTTGACTAAATTTACATGACAAAGATTCTTATATTGATGAAAGAATATTGCATATATAACAAGATGCGCATGTTATGATAAATTATGGGCTCCTAAGCATGTATTAACTCATGAAAAGTTTCTATGATTTGTAAGTAGAATATTGAGCCCTTATACTATATTAAACCCTCTTGTAAGTGAATAATGTCTGCATGAAGGAGCCAATCATGACAATTATTTTACCCTCATGTTCAAACAAAAGCTCACTAGGAGGGATCAAGCATATTACAATCTCTACCCTCACGTGTAATGCAATGCCTACTTGAAGGGATCAAGTTTATGAAATGTATTTACTCTCTAGTATAAGGTATAAGGTCTATGCTCCATGTAGGTGTCAAGTATATGAATAAGCTACTCTTTCCATGTTATCATATTTTTATGAGTTATACAAGTTGTGATCAAATTTATGAATATTTCAAGTATTCAGTGGGACTAGAGTTAGCACCGAAAGATGCTTAAGGTGGGGGCTCGACCCAAGGGATTCTTATGAGAAGTCATGATCTCTTAACTATGTGCTACCATAGGTTTATATTGTTTCCCTGAATGCGCTTTACTAGTGGATCAAACTAGATCAAGTTACTCACGATGTGGGGTCAAGTTTGGTTTACCTTGGCAAGTATACCACTCCTTTATTCGTTGTGGAGTGAACATCGAGATTTTAAGTAGTAGCTTTCTTGGTCTTATATGTCAATTAGTGTCTCATCCCATATATGTACGATATATTATGCAAGGTTGACTATTTCCATTCATGTTTTAAATTAAGCATTGATCATACATATCATATTGAGCTTATGTCTAATGATTATGATTATGCATCCTAATTATTGTGGCTTATGTCCTTTTTTGCAATGCACCCCGTATACTTAGTACATTCCAAGCACTAATGCATGTCTTTTTCCTACATGATCTAGCCATGTAGGGACTGGAGCTTCTATTCATCCTCCTCCTCCACGTGGCTAGCCGGATACTTTGAAGAATACTATTGGTGAGCCCTCCATTTTGGGGACAACATCCACTTCATTCTCATGTTTTTGTTTATACATGTATATCTTGTATTTTTATCTTTTGAGGGTGAGCCTGGGATATGTCTTGGCCTCGTTCAACTCGTACTAGAGGATTTGTTGGATATGAATATTTATGTATTGGGCTTGACTCATGGTATGTTTATATTATTATGAAAGACTTCCATTAGTTCCTTTTTCCCTTTTATGTTTGTTGTATGTTGATTCATGAGGTGCAAGTCCCAAGTCCCTATAAAATCCCCATAGCTTAAGTCCAAAGTTCCGCTGCCCCTAGAATTATTTGTTACTTGCTTGTTGTTTATTTATGCTTTTGGAGACAAGGATGTGCAAATGGTATGCTAAGAGGTTTGTTTGGGTTTCCTTTGATTTTCCCATTCGTCATGTCTCATCTAGGCTCCAGCCTTGGGTCATGACACAAGAAACTTCTAATGTCCATAGGAGTCAATGGACTTGGCCAATTCCTTACTACTTTTTTCATTTTAGGGTCAACATTGATGCTATCTCTTGACACCACATGCCCAAGAAAGGCAACCTCACATAAGAAAAATTCACACTTGCCAAATTTTGCAAAATACCTTTGCTCTATCAAAGTTTGTAACACCACTCTCAGGTGCTCCATATGCTCTTCCTCATTTTGGGAGTATATTATGATATCGTCAATGAATACCACTACTAATATGTCAAGGTGGGGCTTGAACACCCTATTCATAGTGTTCATGAAGATAGCCGGTGCATTAGTTAGATCAAGTGACATCACCATAAATTCAAAATGACCATACCTAGTTCAGAAAGTCATCTTACAGATATCACTCTACCGTAGCCTTAGTTGGTGATAGCCTGACCTTAAATAAATCTTGGAAAAATGTGTATCCCTTGCAATTAGTCAAACAAGTCATCTATACTTACGAGTGGATATTTATTATTAATAGTGACCTTGTTGAGTTGTCAGTATTCTATGTGCATGCGGAGTGATTGACCCTTCTTTCTTACAAACAAAAATCAGAGCACTCCATAGAGACCTACTTGGCCTAACAAAACCCTTTCCCGGCAAATCCTTCAATTTTTGTTTCAATCCTTTCAACTCTGCAAGAGCCATTCTATAAGAAGAAATTGAGATAGGTTAAGTGGAGGGTGAGAGTTCTATGCTAAAATCTATTTCCTTTAGAGGAGGAACACCAGGTAACTCATCCAGAAAGACATTATGGAGCTCATTAACAATGGGAACCGACTAAAAAGAAGGGACTTTGGAAGTGACATCATTAACCCTCAATAAAAGATATATGCAGCCCTTTGAGATCAATTTCTCAGCCTTTAGAAAGGAGACAGAACTAAACTCTACATGAAGAATTTCTATCCTCCCACTCAAGAAAGGACTCATTAAAATATTAGAACTTGACTCTACTAGTTTGACAATCTATTGAGGCATAAGAAGCATTCAATCCATTCATCCCAAGTATAACATCGAAGTCAACAAGTAGAAGGGATAACTTTATGAAAGATGAAAAGGACTTCGTTTATAAACTCTTCATGCAACAATAGACTCTCTTATGGGGATATACACTTCAAAAGGATCATTAAGGATTTTGGGACGTGTATGGAATTTATTCGCAAGGAAAGAAGTTAAAAATGTCAAATTTACCCCTATATCAAACAATGCATATACATGAAAATAATAAACTTTAAATATATCAATCATAACATCTGAGGCCTCTTTAATTTCTTGTCGACCATGGAGAGCATAGAATCAGTTGGTCCATAGGGTACCTTGAGCTTGACCGTCTTTGCCTTAAAGCCTTATACCTATAATCCTATAATATTTTGCATAATACCTAGATTTCCACACCTGAAGCATGCATTTGAATTGGTCAAGCACTCTCCCTTGTAGGACCTCCCAAACTTAGGGTAATTAGGAGTTTACGGCTTTGAAGCTGCCGCTTAGTCCTGGATGGATCAAGGAGAAGGAGTGTTGGTAGATTATTGGCCACCTATCTTTCCTCTAACTTAGAACTTGTTGTGGCCTCCACTCCTTTGGTGAGAGTATCCCCCACCATCAACTCGGATCTTCTTTGACTCCCTTGCTCTCTCCCATAACTTCTCCTCCTTATTTGTTTTTCATAAGTTATCCACTTGGAGATGCCCATCTACTTCACAAGCATAGCCATTTTGCACTCTTTTGACACCACGTCTGACATACAGGATATGAACTTACTCATCCGGTCTCTTGGATTCGCTACCATAAAAAGGGCATATTTAGAGACTCTGGTGAACTTGAGAGAATACACATTCATGCTCATCTGCCTTGCTTATGGTTGATGAATTCCTGTACTGTAACATCCCACAACTTTAGTAGAAACAACTGGTCCAATAAAGTACCCTTGAACTCCTTCTATTTGATCAGACCCTTTCCTTGGCCCCTTTCTTCCACCTATTGTTCATACCTTATTTTTTTACTCCATAAGTTGGTAGGCCACCAACTAGGCCTTCTCCTCTTATGGTACTCCCATTACGATGATAATCCAATAAGCCTTATCTATGAAGTCACTAGGATCCTCTTCAACCTTAGAACTTGATGATGTTCAGGCATTCCTCACGTTTGGAAGATTTGGACGATCGTTATTAACATAATAACCCAACAAAGAGTTGGCATTAAACCCCACATGGAAAGGGTTCTCAAGAGATGAAGTAATGAGTAATATCAAAATGGGAGGTTGCAAGTAAATTAAAACTAGAGTTCAGCTAACGATACTTCTAAGATACGAATTAACAATCTATTGAGAAATATATTAGGGGTGTGTGAATATGGAATGAGAAAAAATTAACTAGGTCTAAATATTTGGATGTTTGAGTTAAGATTTGTTGTAACTGTTACGTCATTTATGACAATGATGGTGTTTTCACATGAACATATTACAACTTCAAAAGTAAATCACTCAAAGACACGCCTGGCCTGATTTTCGATCAAAGTATGGCACATTTGGTGCTTAAAAACATGAAAATTTCTCTGTTATCAAAGTGATGTTAGTAGATTTGATGTTTTTTTTTATATTCATTTTTGCAGGATTACAGGGTTGGGACAATTATAGGCTATGTGTGCCGATTTTGTTATAGTTGAGGTTTCACAAGACCTTTTACAGGCCGTTCAGAATCTTACGGGCTGTAATCCTGATTTCATACAATATTCCAATGAAGGATGATTCTCTGAATTCAAGTCTACAAACATGCAAATGAGCCATAGGAGCTTTTACGAGCCATAGATTTGGTGTCATTCCATGAGGTTAGAAAGTGGGGAGTTTCTGAAAAGTCATCAGACAAAACCCCTTATGGGCTGTAAAACTTAATACGGGCCATAGAAGAGTGTCGTAGAAGTCAGCCCTGAATTGAAGATGCAATCCATGAAAGCCTTACTACGTGTCATAAAAATTATATGGCCCGTAGAGCCTTCCAACCAGGTTATCCTAATTCATTTTGTTTTTGTATTTTAAACACTATAAGTAGGTTTTTTAGGTTAATTTTCATGGAGAATGATAAGGAATGGTGAGGGAATAATAGAGGAGCATAAGAGAATAGTAGAGAGCTTGAGGAAAACACTTGTGAAACATTATTTACTTTTAATTCAGTCTTGTAATTCTTAGCGAAGAGCTTGGATTTATTGTTCTTAATTCTCTTGTGTAAGTGCTCAATATGTTATTCAAATTCATGATTCTTGTATCTACACTAATCATGAGTAGCTAAATTCACAACTAGGGTTATCGGAACCAAGAAGCAGTAACGAGGTGAAAAAAGATAATTCATAATTCTTAAAAAGTGTGCATGCATCTATTAGTTAATTCTCTTTAATTTGAATGATTTTTAATGGTGGCCAAGGTTAGAACTCGCCTAGTGTTACTGACTATATCAAGAAAGTAATTAATAGGGAAAGAGATTAGTTAACAGGATTCGACTAATGTTTCTCATCTAATCAACCAAATAGGCCAAAGAGAGATTGTACTTGAATAATAGGCAAGGGTTAGTAATGTCACGCTGTAGGAATAGATCACATCACATAGTGAAATTTTCCTCTCGCCTGGATCAAAGGGTTTGGTAAACTTAACTCACATTTCTGCATGCTACAAACTAGAAAAGAATTTTGACTATCTAGTAATACCGAGTTAGGGAATAATAGGGAATACAATATCCTAGTTACTCTTCATACTGATTTGACACTTGTTTTAGCTTAGGATTACTTTCATAGTTGTTACAACCCCTCCCCCTCCTTTAGGGAGATAAGTAGATTAATCCACCCCAGTCGCTTTGAATTCTTCTAAGTCTACCATATTCCAGTGGGATCTACATAACCTCGGTTAGGTTCTATATCTTGATAATGACAACATTAGCCTCAAAAAGGAGGTGTAGCTTAGGTAGCATCAAGATTTTGGTGTTGTTGCCATGAATATGGCTAGACTAGTTCAATTTGAGTAGTTCGAGAATTAATTCTCATTTCCCTTATTTTACATTTTGTTGTTGTTCTTATTCTATTTCAGGGTACAAGTGTAGTGCATTCTCAACGTATGAAGTTGAGGCATTCCCTTGACTCTGTTTGACCCAAAGATCCAGAGAAGATTAAAAAGGACGACCTAACATAATGCAAATAAGATAGTTTATGTAGTTTTAAATTAGAACCAGAATGTGAATGAGAATAAGAATAATGACAACCTACACCCCCTTAAGGACATTAATCCATAGACATAGGACTTCATGTCGAAGCTTATCAGTGGAATTTATGTTGGTTGAACCCTAATGCTATGGATATGAATGGAGCTATTTTGTTGTTGCCACTACCGAATGACACAGAGTTTATGTTTTTGAGTGGGTTGTTTCAGATGCTACAGAACTGTGGATTGCTTGCGGGCCTACCATCAGAGGGTTTGCATAATCATCTACCTAATTTTATTTTGTTGTAAGAGTGGAATGGGAACTTAGAATCTATATATGGATGTTATGGGGCTTCATGTCTTCCTATTATCTCTCATAGGCACTGCAAACCTATGGTTATTCTAGCTCCTGCAGAGTTCAATAACCAATTGGCCTGAGTTGCAGAAGGCCTTTTTGGAGGTTCTCCTAATATCAAATAAGCTCAAGTTAAAAGATTGTATCAACAACTTTGAGCAACTTCCTGCTGACTCAATCAGTACTATACATGACGAATTCACAAAGTGCTTGAGAAGTGCCCCTGACCATAAAATTGTTGATGATACTTGATGGAGATCTTCTACCGTTCCCTGGACGAGAATAACCAAGTATGTGTCGATACCGTTATCAGGGGAATGTTTTTGGATTAACCATTTGCAAGGATCGTTGAGTGATGTGTGATGTGCTATCAAAATACAACACATTTGATACCTAAATGTAGGATTTGTTGTGTTCCCAATGCGACTTTTATGGTTTTTGTGTCTTTTTGTGCTTGTTTCTATAGGAAAAGTAGGTAGGCACAATTTTGGGAAAAGTTACAGGTTTCGCTGATTTTTGAGGACATATGAGACCATCTACGAGTCGTATCTCAGTTTTTGAGTCGTAGAGATAGTCTCGTTAAAGATTTCAGTATTGAAGCAAAACTGAAGTTCAGCCACACGAGACCCAATTACAAGTTTTAGTTCCATCTACGATTTATAAAGGGAAATTTCATAGTGATTTTCACTGTTGATCAAATTTAGACCAAGTGATGCAAATGTGGACTACAATAAGTCGATATGAGTCATAGATTAGACTATGACTCCTAAAGGTGTTTCATAGCAGTGAAGTCCAATATGCAAAGGGCTGACCACAAAAGTCCGATTACTGCTCGTAACCCTAGTTATGAGATGTAACTGTGACTCGTATCATGCAACGACCAATTTTTTTATTAATTTAGAGACATGTTTGTAAATCCAATAAATAGAAAGTACTAGGTCATTTAAAAGGAGTTTTAGAAATTTCAATAAAGAATAAATCGAAAGCAGTTGAGAACAGAGTAGAGAAAAATAAATTAAAATATTCTTAGAGTTTTAGTTTTGGAGACTACTTTTTGGAGAAGAGATTCACTTGTGGATTAAATTCAACTTTCAATATTGTGATTCTTAATGCACATTGGATTTTCTTGTTCTTCAACCATCTTAGGTAAGTGATTAACCATGTCTTCTCTATTCATTGTTTCTTATGCACATTGGATTTTCTTGTTCTTCAACCATCTTAGGTAAGTGATTAACCATGTATTCTCGATTCATTGTTTCTTTATTTACCCAAGTCATGAGTAGCTAAACTGACAACATGGGATTATGGGAACGATGAGAATCTAACTTAGAGAAGCCAGATTATTTGTAATTCTTAGAATGGGTATTTGCATATATGAATCATTTCTCTTCATTTTGAACATTTTCTAGTGGTGGCCAACATTAGAACATGCCTAGTATTACCTTGCCGATCCAGGTGGTAATGAATAGGAAAAGAGAGTGATTAATAGGATTCGATGATTTGTTCTAATCTAATTAATCGAACTCGACCAAAGGGAGGTTGACTGGGACTATTAGTAATGGTTCGTTGAGCAAACTATGGAGATGGGCCAAATCCCATAGTGAAATTCGACCTTCACCTCTGACCAAGGGGTTGGAAGAACATAAACTATCATCCTACATGAGATATTCTAGTTGAGAATTGTAAAATCCGAGGAAGTTAAGTTAGTGAATCCTGGGGAACATAATACCCCAAGTTGCTCTCTGTTATTGTTTATCGTCTAATTTTAGTTAGTCTAGTTTAATTTCCTATTGATTATTACAAACCCCTCCCCTTTTTAGAGAATCGAGTTAGTTGATGTTTGAATTATTTATTACTTTGATGATCATCTTTACTTCAAAAAGAGGTGTATCTTGAGCATGATCAAAGAAAAATCGCGTCGTTGTCGAGGAATACAGTAAGACTTTTATTGGGATTGCTAATAGTATAATTCAAGTGTTGATTTATTAGTTCTCTTATATTTTTCTTTTGTCTGTGTTTTTGTTGGTTTAGTTTCTTTGTAGGATATACATGTGTTGTATACCTAATACAAGGAGTCAAGGCATTCCGTTAGCTCCGATTGACTTAGAGGTTCAGCGGATTACAAGACAAATGGCTAAAACAACGCTAACATCTTGGGTATTATGGTGTTTCCGCCTTTACCAGCTACTCAAAGTTCACTGTTTCTAATGAGCTAATCCAAAGGTTGCAAGACTATGGTTTGTTTGCGGGTCCGTCGTCTGAAGATCCACATGGCCATTTGCATTATGTCGCATATGTTTACAGGGGTGGAATGGGAACACAACATCTCTATGGATGTTATGGGACTTCGTGTCTTCCCATTCTCTTTCACAGGTAATGTAGCATTGTGGTTATCTAAACTTCCACTGGGTGTGATCACTAGTTGGGTGGAAATGCAACGGTAACTCTAGCAAGGTTCTTTGTTAGATCAAATAGGTTTAAGCGGAGGGACCGAATCATTAGCTTCCCGCAATTCCCTGGTGATTCACTCTATTCTACACTGGAGCAGTATAAAGGATACTTAATGAGTGCTCTAGACCATGGCATTTCCGATACAACACTAGTGGTGAGTTTCTATCGAGCATTAGACCTAGATAACCAAGCATATGCAAATGCTCTTATGGCAGGTTCAGTCTTAAGGAAAACATTTGCAGAAGTTGCTGAACAGATGGATAAGTTGACCGACACCCACTGAGTCTATAGACCTACATGTGAGCTACCAACTAGTTCCATGGATTCTTTTGTTTGAAACTCTGAGCAAGAAAAGATAAATGCAATCTTCCAAATGCTTGAACAAAATAGAGCAAATATGGAGATGCTCATGAAATAGGAACAAGGTCTAAACACTCCAGGGAGTAGTCAAGGAACCCAACGGCAAGGATGTAAGCCATGAGGAAGAGTGTGATAAGAGCCACTGGTTCATGCTACCACATTATCAACTTAAAGGAGATAGATTTGAGGATATTCTCGCCCAGTTGGTAAAAAGGGAAGATACACAAGAGCAAATGTTGAGAGTGATCAAGTTTGACATTATCAAGATAAACTATAATGTTGATTAACATTCGTTGGCATTTAGTTGCTTAACAGTAAGTTCAGACTCATCCCAACATAATTGGATCAGATATAGAGTAGCATGATGAAAGAAGCAAAGTTTGGTGACAAGGACTTACCAAAAGTTGAGGAATTCTGAGTACTCAAAATGACGATAATAAATCAGGCGCTATTTGGGAGGCAACCCAAGAATCTTTCATCTTCTAGCTTAGTTTTGATATTTATTTTCAGTTTTGAATTTCCAGTTGATTGTTTGGGTTTTGATTGATATTTTTTTATGTTGGGTTTGTTTCATTCAAGGTACAAGTGTATTATATGACGAGCATATAGGTTCGGGACAAAATTTTCAAGTTTTACTAAGAATTGCATCTGATGCAGTCTCTATGACCAAGCTTACGAGTCGTATTGCATTTTATGACTTGTAACCTTGTCTCGTAGAGAGTGAGAGTGAGCAGGTTAGAAGTTCACTCCATTTAAGAGCTAACTTTACGACTCGTAGTCCACACTACGAGTCGTGAATGGGGTTCATAGAATCCAGGTATGTTATCAAATGTTTTCTAGGTGTTGAGTGGTCTACAAGACCAGGACCTACGAGTCATAGACCAAGCCATGACTCGTAATCAGGGTTTTGTAGACCCAACTCAGTTACTTTAAAGCTTTATCCCGGTAAGGAATAAAAAGTGGTCAAAATTATTTTGACCCTATTTTTAACCTTAATTACCAAAGTTTACACAAATTCTTTTCCCCTTTCCCATTTTCAATCATTTTTATAGTATATGCAAGCCATTTCCAGCAAGCATATTGTGGCAACTAGGGTTTTTACATCATTTTCTCCTTTTGCTTTCTCTGATTAATCTACTCACTTAGTAAGTTCCTTGTTTTATTTTAACTTTAAAATTTACTTTGCTTTGAAACGTTAGAATGATGAGTGAGATTGAAATGATGCCAAGGCATGTAAATCCTATTTGAATTGAAATTGTGAAGGAGAATCTAGGGTTGATATGAGTTGAATTGATTTTTTTAGCCCTAATTTGAGTGTTTTATCTGTGCCATTGTAATTGGATGTTCATGCTATCATGTCCCTTAAGTGACTGAG
The DNA here is from genome assembly GCA_011800125.2 of Solanum clarkiae. NCBI lineage: Eukaryota > Viridiplantae > Streptophyta > Magnoliopsida > Solanales > Solanaceae > Solanum > Solanum clarkiae. Next base: position 2,390 of record JAABOM020015644.1, on the reverse strand, counting down.
TGATAGTTTTTAGATTATGAATGTTCATTGATTTTTAGGGTCATAGGAGCATGATAGTGTTGGGTTATTTTGATGTAGTTAGAATCATGGGTTGATCAATTCTCGTTACACTTGCTAAGTTATTCCCCAAATGATTTTGAATGTGATTGACTGATCTTTGTGAGTGATTTGGGGCTAGTGTTGTAGGTACAAGTTTGAATGAGCTAGGGAAGGATGAATGATTGCATATTGATTGCTAAATCATTTTTTGATAGGGTAAATTCTTTTTGAAGTTATGTTTGCGGTCTGGGTCATATGTTTGAAATGTTAGTGCTTGCATGACTTACATCGATGCTGATAGGTTACTATTTAACTTGTTTGTAGCGTCCGTGTGATGAGTTGAGGTACTTTAGGTACCTATTGTTTCTTGTTTATGAGAGTCTTTTATGACTTGTAGATGGGTCTACGACTCGTAATTGCCTCTCATAGGAAGTTACAGTGACTAAAAATTCATGTGTATTCATCATACGAGACCATCTACAAGTCGTATCCCATTATGAGCCGTAGATAGGTCTCGTAGACTTATGCTTGTGTTAAATTTGCTCCTTCGAACTCTATATGAAACTTGTCTACAACCCTTAACCCATGTTATGATTTGTAACTGGGTCTCGTACAATGTTGTAGTGTTCTATTTTGCTTTGTACTTCTAATTACGGGACCATAGTATGACTCGTAGTTCTAACTACGAGTTGTACCTGGTCCACGTATCACCTATCTTCAACTGATCCAAGTAAATTTTTATGTGTTTCTTATTTTCATTTGTTGATCGTTGGGGCTTATGGTGGTTTGTCTGTTGTTTATTCTTCAAGTATCATGGCACCAAAAGGAAAATGCTCACAGATTGAGGCATTTAGAAGATAGCTCATTCATGAGCCTGTAGACGAGGAGCATTCAGGTAATGAGTAGACCCAGTTAAGTGGGTCAATGGAGGATTATAATACCCAGCCTGACCCAGCAACACCTCGACCACAGACGAGAGATGTTTCCAAAGCTGGGAAAACTCAAGCTCGTGATGATAGTCCTTCCTAGCCGAATGAGGAAGTTGATGATGAGAGTGATAATGGTTCACCCTAAATGACTCCTTCAGGCATAGAATCTAGATCATAGCATAGCCACCAGGATAGAGGAGATGCCCAGTCCTATGATGCCCATCAACTTCTCAAGCACCGGATCCTAGTCACCGGTGGGATGTCGAGGGCATGGAGATCATATATAATGAGGGTCTGCAACCAAAGGGGAAAGAGAAGGGTTTTATGGTTTATTTATGAGGAGAAAAATTGATCACTAATAGATTGAGTCGTGTCCCATGACTTGAGGTAACTAACTATGACATGGGCTCAAGTGGTTTACTGATAAGCTCGATGTTATGCCACGACCTTAGTTCAGGAGTTTTATGCAACTTATGCATATACCATTCTCCGTGATCTTCCCAAAGGGAAGAAATATCTCGAGTAGCCGAGATTGAAAGAAGTTCTAATGAGAGGATGGCATATCAATATTTCGGAGGACACGATCCGTCGAGTGCTTTTTGGTCTTGAGAACCGAGCTCCAGGGTCGACAGCCAAGTTTGATCATATACAGTAGCAAGTTAGGAAAGCATTGATTTTAAAGAATTCAGTGCAGAGGATAGAGTTTTCAAGATGGGTTGCCGGCCATATTACTGAGCATGATCCAGAGCCTGCCTAGATCACTACACATACTAAACTCATTATGAAGGCTTCCTTCTCTTTCCCCCACCAAATTTTGGTGGGTGATCATTAGGTCTCGCATCCAACCCACGCTAACAGATAATTCACTTACATCAGACTGAGTGGTTTTTGTGGCCAGCATTTTGGCTGATTATGATATTGATTGGGATCGACTCATCACGAAGAAAATTCATGAGTTGATGCGCTCAAGAGGGCCACTTGTATCCTATTCCCAATTTTGATCTACAAACTTTGCATCGAGACTCAGGTGTAGATATTATATCATCATGACCAGTTGGTAGAGACCAAACACATTATTGATCCCAACATGATAAAAGTTGATGAGAACCTCATGGCAATTCAGAGGACACAACCTCCTTTGCCTAACACATTTGCTCTAGAGCCACCATAGAAGACTTCTACAGATGCCCTCACTACCTCTCTAGAAATACTACTAATAAGAGACCCCAGGAACTGAAGGCAGTCGATAATGAGAGGGGTCCCACTTTAGCTGCTTCTGTACTTGAAGCTTCTACGTCATAGACATTCACACCAGGTATAATACCCCACACCTTACACTACACTGTTAGTACAATTCAAATGAAATATGACATGATTTGGTTAAACCAGTGCTAATTTTCAAAAGTGCTTGAATCTCGCGTT
>JAABOM020015634.1:0-19032 GCA_011800125.2 Solanum clarkiae | reverse complement strand
ATTGTTGTTCCCTGCCCTTTCCTTCCCACCCCTTTCTTTCCCTTTCTTTGGCATATCTAGTTTCTCTCTGCTTATGGATTTTGTGATGGGGGTTCTCGGAAACAGCCTCTCTACTTCTATGAAGTAGCGGCAAGGTCTGCGTACAATCTTCCCTCCCAAACCCCACGTGTGAAATTTCACTGGGTATGTTGTTATTTTTTTATAAGATTGTAAAAAGTAGTTTTACAAATAAAAGGAAAGATGAAATATTTGCATTTAAAGTAAACTATAAATATTTATTAAATCATAAAAGAGTAGTCCTTCTTTAAATATACTTATTATGTTTGCACTTTATTTTATCTTAAATATATTAATTTACGTATATTTACATTATAATATCATTTTACTTTAAAACTAATCAAGTCAAAATTAATTAATTATATTATAGTAGATTACTTATTTTATTTTTCAAATTACAGTAATATTATTATTCTTTTATCTAGAAAAGAATGATTAAATACTTTTTTAACAAGTTATCATCTCTATTATATTAATAAATTTCATACAAATATTATATTGTGGAAAATTTGAGTTTTTACAAGCATTATATTTGTGAAAAACATCAATAAAATAATTATTTTTAATACAGAAAGTGAACTATCACACTGAACATATTTTGAACACAAAATTATTAGTTATTAGCAATTATAGAAACAAAATAAATTTAAACATATATAAATAATTTAATTCTAAACAGAAAAGTTCGAAATATGCTCAAAATTCGGGTCTATATTTTATCTTTTAATTATATTGGTGTTAATGATAAAAGTACTTGGTAATTAATACTTACTTAAAAGGTTGAGTTTACTGACAAATAAATTATATGGCTGAACCGAAAAATTCATCACTAATCTCATTTAGCGATAAATTTATAGGGGAAGGGCAGAGCCTCACCTTGCAGTAGGAAGGTGTTCGTTGTTGGGACGGGTTCAAACTCTCGGCTCGCTCCCACCTGTCTTCTTCACAGCGTGGATATTGGCAGGAATTGATTGAAACTTTAGCATGGGCTCACGAAGCAGCTTCGAATTCTGTTGTGCCGGTGCACAAATTCCCGCAGCCCGTCAATTAGTTAACCATCGACATATTTTAGTTAATGGTCGTATAGTAGACTTTTTCAGAAAAACCCATTTTCGGGTATCTAGGCATGGTTTATGCCATGATCAGTATAGGTATTCTTGGGCCTTGGTGTAGGCTAGGCAGAGGCTCCGACATTACCCTCAAGGCCTATTCCCTTCTCCTGTTGACAAGGATGGATCCGCACTCCTTTTCTTGCTCGTTAGCGCCCCCTACCCCTATTATTTAGATTATAGTCATAAAGGAACTAGTGAAAAGACGATAGTAGACCAGACGGGGGCACCACCAGAACACCCGAATAAGGATCTATTTTCTTTTGAAGTATTAGCTACTAACAACGAGCGATGCAGAATGATGAAGTAATAACTAATTTCATAATTTTTTAGTAGTGCATATACTATTCTATATGAAAATAAATAAATATTATGTATACAAATAATTTTCTATTATCAATTGAGATATATTATATGCCAAACTTCATGTTTGTGTTTCTTGGTTCTAAAATCTACTTGAGCAATAAATTTAAAATGTTGATCTTTGAGATAGTAACGCACAGTGACTTACGATTATTATACAATTCAAACAATCTAATAAATAGATTAATTTTGTTTTTTCATAAATTTATGTCATTATGCAGAAGTAAAAAATAAATTAAATGTTAGATTACAAAAGTTTCCAACATAAAAGTGAATGTTTCAATAATTAATACCAACAAAATATAGAACAAAGTGTTACAATACTATTTTTTACGAATATTTTTTTTTAGAAAATATGCAAAATAATAGGGCATATTGCCACACGCTTGTTCCTCTTTCCCCTTTCCCCTTTCCCTTTTCGCTCAACTCACATGTTGTCACGCCCCGGGAGGGTACCCTTGGCGTGACCGGCACTCGAAGACTATCGCTAGCCCCCGAGAGAACCACTTGGCCTCGTTGTCACATCAAACTTAACAGCAAAAGAATAAATAAATAAGCATCACATATGTGCATATGTGCACATAGAAATAACTCTACTTTATCATAGTATCAATGAAAATAGTTTAGATACAAAGACTCCTCCAAAACCTCTACTCAAATGTCTATTAAGTCTTTACTCATCAGTCTAGAAATGTACCATGACAGGCCATTGGAACCTCAATCAAAGAAAGAAAAGTACTCAAAAATAAAGAAAGATAAAAAGGCTCCTTCGGGATACTAGGAGAGCTCACCAAGCTTGAGGAATGTACTAATCCGAACCTCAACGATGCGCGTGCTAAAGCCCTCTATCTATTGTATTTACATCATAAAATGATGCAGGCCCAAAATGGACGTCATTTCATGGAATGTACTGGTATGTAAAATAGCTCAAAGAGAAATAAAGCCCGACTCAGTCATCTCGACTCAATGCTCATGCTAAAATCGTTTTATGCAAGTTTAGAGTAAATCATGCTTTTAAAATAATCTCAGTATAATAGGCTTATTTTAAAATCTCATGCTTAATCAATGTTGCTTGAGAGTTTCTCTTAACTGACATACCTCCCACCACCTATAATTAGGTGATGGACAATGAATATGACATCGTTGCCTCGCCCGTCCTTAACTTGCCATGGAAAAGATGCGTCAACTCTCCCTCATGGATCCACAAGGGGTGTCCACTTGCGGGACAAGAGTCACCATTATTATGCTGAAATAAATATCCTACGCTGGCAAATGTAGTTCTGGGGTGCTTCTCAATCACCCAACTTGGTGCTCAATACTCCTCCCAAGACTAAAATATGCTCAATTTCATCAGTCAACTCAATCCTATATGCTCAATCAATCAACTCAAATCTTAACTTCATTTGGGTTATCTCATATCAAGTACTCATCATCTCATCTCATCAATGCAGCAATCAACTCAAGTTAAACTCAACTACTCATGCAATGCAATCCATCAAACTCGACTTAACTCAAATAACGGTAATTTAGACTCATTCAAATTGACTCATCATGTAATGAAAACAAGATGTTCATGTATGGTAGTAGCATATATGACTCAATGTAACATGCTCTTCATACTCAATTTTCTCAACTCAAAACACAATGTATTTCACTCAAAATGTTCAATAGCTCAACTTAAGATACTCAACTCCAATACTCTACTCAAATCTTCAAACTCAACCTCAACTCAACTTATGCTTAGACTTCTCATAAATCATGAAATTCAAATTTTATGCTATTAAGTATAAAACTATAGCTCAATACCATATTAAAAGTATATGATGTTGTAAGACTTCGTAAAACATCAAGAGAATTCATAATAACTACATAATCTCAATATTTAGATGATATAATTTCTCAAATCTCAGCTGTTTTACCAAATCTTGACTCAATGAATTGAAGGGGCATGTGAAGAACAAGTTATCACACTTTGGTAAGCCTTACATACCTAGGAATTTAGAATCTTAAAGTATCTTGGAAGAAATTGGATGATTTCTCATGTACTCCTTTAAACCCTAGCCTCTCTTCCTCTTTTGAATTTTGCTTCTATGCCTTAGAGAGAATATTTCAAGATAAAAGAGGCTATCTGAGATGCTTTAGGGCTGATTTGAGTGTAAAAATGTCGTCCTTAGGATTAAAAGGAATGGAAAAGGACCAAAATAACCTTTCTTAAAAAGATGTCAGAAGCCCCCTACGGGCTCCGTTACGACCCGTAAACAGTACTACAACCCGTAGGACCCCTCTCATAACCCTTGGGCTCAATTTCAGAGTTTTTGAAAGTTGTTATGATCCACACTACGACCCCATAATAAAGGTTTCCTAGTGCAACTCTGCACTAGCAGTCTTCAGTAAAATGGTCATAACTTTTGAGTCCCAACTCTAAATGAGGTGAAACCAGTTGTGTTGGAAAGATAATTCAAATGGCTTTCATTTGGTATATTATAGGACCTCAAATTTTTTGTGTGCTAAGATGGAGCCAAAGATTGACTATTTTTTGGCCTTGGAGTATGATGGAATAAAGAAAAATGGCTCTTTAAACTATCTGTGCTTTTTTCATTTGTGAAGTAGCAGTTAGTCAATGCAACTTTCGACGCTCCTCATGGGTCATCTGAAAATTGCCCCTTTATGTTTTTAAACATAGGGGTTAGGCTGCGTACATCCGACCCCCCCCCCCACCCCGCAAGGAGCGGGAGCCTTTTGAGGCACTGGGGTATGTTGTTGTTGTTGTAAGATTTATGGTTATTTAAAGTTGAATCTTGCATAATTCAACACTCAAAACTCAATTTACACGAAAGTCTTGAACTTGTCTAAGTACTAGAGGTCTCTTATGACTCTAATACACTTCCCACATATAGAGATGAGGCTTGAAACATAGGTATGAGGGTAGAGTTATGGGGTGTCATAATATCTCCCCCTTGGTATAATTCATCCTCGAATGATGAGCAACTAAAGATTTAGGGTAAGGCACGAATTTACCTATGGAATCTAACAATCAACCAGCTCTCAACTCACTCGTGCAATCAATAAAGCAACAAAATTTAGCAAGTAAACAATTAAGCAATCAAAGAATCACATCAATCCTCACTCAGACTCTAAAACTCTATCATACTGAGTAAAAAGGAAAGACTCAAGGAATAGAAAGTTCAAAATTTAGGGGGAAAATACTCACCATCAACTCTCTCATCATCGATAGGCGGGAATAAGTGGGGGTATTTGGCCTTCATATCCTCCTCCACCTTCCAAGTAGCTTCTTCTACAAATTGGTTCCTCCACAATACTTTAACAGATGTAATCTCTTTGTTTCTCAATTTTTGAACCTGAGGATCAAGGATTTGGACAGGGATCTCCTCATAACTTAGACTGTCTCTCACTCCAATACTCTCAATAGGTACCACCAACTGTGGATCTCCTAAATACTTCTTAAGCATAGAAATGTGAAAGACCGAGTGGATGCTCTCTCACTCTTGGGTTGTTCTAACTCATAAGCCACATTTCCCACCCTCTTTATGATCTAACAAGGGCCAATGTACCTCAGACTCAACTTTCCTTTCTTTTCGAACCTCATCACCCCTTCATAGGTGACACTTTCAAATACACCCAATCATTGACCTCAAACTCTAAGTCTCTTCTTCTGATGTCTGTGTAGGATTTCTGTCGACTCTGTGCAATCCTCAACCTTTATCGAATGATTTTCACCTTTTCATATCTTGGTGAACCAATTCTGGTCCAATCAACTATGCTTCACCTACTTCGAACCATCCAATTGGTGACCTACACCTCCTCCCATAAAGTGCCTCATATGGGGCCATCTAAATGCTCGAGTGAAAGCTATTGTTGCAGATAAACTCTATCAAAGGAAAGTGATCATCACAATTACCCTTAAAATCAATTAAGCAAGCTCTCAACATAACTTCCAATATCTGAATAGTACGTTCTGCTTGACCATCCATCTGAGGGTGGAAAGCTGTGCTAAGGAGCACCTTCATACCCAAACCCTTCTGAAATGACTTCCAAAATTGGGTGGTGAATTGAGATCCTCTATCTAAGATGATGGACAAAGGGACTCCATGCAACCTAACAATCTTCCTTATATACAACCAGGCATAGTCCTCTGCAGTGTCGATCATCTTGACCGCTAAGAAGTGAGCTGACTTAGTCATCCAATCAATTATCACTCATATAGAGTCATGCTATCTACGAGACCTCGGTAAAATGGTAACAAAGTCCATATTGATCATCTCCCATTTCTATTTTGCAATATCAAAGTTCTGAGCTACTCCATATGGTATTTGGTGTTCAACTTTAACTTGTTGACAGTTTGGACACTTAGAAACAAACTCAACAATTGTCTCTCTTTATTCCGCTCCACCAGTAGACTTCCCTCAAGTCATGGTACATCTTGGTTGACCTTAGGTGGATGAAATATCTTGAACTATGGGCCTCTGCCATGATCCTCTCTCAAACCCCGTCAACATTTAGAACATACATCTGCCTTGATACCTCAACATTCCATCTCCCCCTTTGGTGAAATCCAACACATTTTGCTTATGCACATCGTCCTTCAATTGTAATAGGACTGGATCTCAATCTTATTTCTCTATCACCTCTACTACTAGGGTTGATGCAGACCCATTATGCATATGAACTCTTGCTTCGTTTGACTCATCTAGTTGGATTCCCAATTGTGCTAGCCTATGAACCTCCTTGGCTAATTCTCTCTTCTCCTCCTCCACATGGGCAGTACTTCCCATGGATAATCCACTAAGAGCATCAATAACCACGTTAGCTTTACCTGGATGATAGAGGATGCTTATGTTGTAGTCCTTAAGCAACTTAAATTATCTCCTCTACCTCAAGTTAAGCTCTTTTTGGGTGAAGACATATTGCAGGCTCTTGTGGTCTGTGAATATATCAACATATGCTCCATATAAATAATAGAGCCATAGCTTGAGAGTGAACACTACCGCTGCCAACTCCAAATCAAGAGTGGGGTGATTCTTCTCATGCACCTTAAGTTGCCTAGAAGCATAGGCAACAACTTTCCTTTTTTGCATCAACACATATCCCACTCCTACCCTCGAAACATCACAATATATCACAAATCTATTCATCCCATCAGGCAAGGTCAACACGGGTGTAGTGGTTAACCTCGTCTTTAGCTCTTGGAAACTCCTCTCACACTCATTGGACCATTCGTCTTTAGCTCTTGGAAACTCCTCTCACACTTATTGGACCATTAAAACTTGACCTTCTTCTGAGTCAGTTTGGTCAACGTTGCAGATATGAAAGAGAATCCATCAATAAATCTTCAGTAGTAGCCAACTAAACCCAAAAAACATCTTATCTCTATAGGTGAGGTTGGTCTTTGGCCAATTCTTGACCGCCTCAATCTTTTGAGTATCCACTCAGATTCCATCTCCAGAAATCACATGGCCTAAGAAGGCCATAAATTTGAGCGAAAATTCACACTTAGAAAACTTCATATATAACTCATTATCTCGGAGTGTGTGCAAAGCGATCCTAAGGTGATTAGCATGTTCCTCCTCATCTTTGGAGTACACCAAAATGTCATCAGTAAACACAATCATGAACATGTCAAGATACTGCTAGAATACTTTGTTCATGCGATCCATAAAAGCTACGGGTGCATTTGTAAACCCAAAAGACATCACCAAGAACTCAAAGTGATCATATCATGTTCAAAAGGTCATTTTTGGGATGTCACCTTCTCTCACTTTCAACTGATGATAGACTGATCTAAGGTTTATCTTAGAGAAAATAGTGGCACCCTAAAATTGATCAAACAAATCATCAATCCTCGGAAGGGGATACTTATTCTTGATAGTCACATTATTCAATTAGCAGTAATCAATACACATTCTCAAGGAATCATCTTTTTTTCACACGAACAAGACCGGAGCACCCCATAAAGAGATACTTGGCCTTATGAATCCTTTCTCTAACAAATCTCTCAACTGCTCTTTCAACTTTGTGGGGGTCGTCCTATATGGCGGAATAGAGATAGGCTGGGTATCTGGAAGAACATCAATTACGAAGTCAATCTCCCTATCAGGAGGGACTCTAGGTAGATCCTCAGGGAACATATTAGGAAACTCACTCATGATCATGACAAACTTAAGAGAAAGGGGCTCAACATCATTGGACTTGACTCGCACGAGGTGATAGATACACACTTTAGAGATTAATTTTTGGTCTTTGAGGTAATAACTAAACTTACCATTCAATGCAATAGAATCTCCTCTCCACTCAATAACAGGCTCATTCAAAAACTAGAATTTGACAGTCCAAGTTCGGCAATCAGTAGAGGCATAGAAGGCGTGAATCCAATCCATACCAAGGATCATATCGAAATCAACCATCTCCAACTCAATCAAATCAGCAAGAGTATCCCTATGATAGATAGACACTATACCATCTCTATAGATTCTCTCAGCTAGAATGAACTCACGACAGGAGTAGAAACAAAAAATGGCTCAAGAAAGCACTTAGGAAGAATCTCAAATCTAGTTGCCACATATGGCATCACAAAAGAGCAAGTTGCATTCGGATCAAGTAAAGCATAGCATAGAAAGGTAAAGACTCAAAGCATACCCATCACAATATCAGGTACAACCTCCAGATCCTGTCGGTTCCTTATACAATACAGTCAGTTTGTTCCACTGCCTGCTCCAGGTGCAGTACTTCTCTGGTTAGCCTCGCTGGTGGTGCTGTGGTAGAAGTCTGGTCCTTATTCCACATCGAACATTCCCTATGGGATCGACCAAGTTGACCACACTTAAAACAAGCATTCCCTCCATCCTTACACTCTCCTAGATGCATCCTGCCACATTTCCCACAAGGTGGCTTCCCTTTAGAGCCAAGGGTCACACTTTCTTGAGACTGTGCACCCTATGGCCTAAAGTTCGATTGACCTTGGGATTTCTAATCATGTCTGTGGTTTGGGGTTGGCGCACTGGCTGAAGATGGTGCATAGATCATGGACCTCCTCTAGAAATAAGATCTATCTCCCTTGCTTTGTTTGCTCTGTCTGGGCTCAGGCCCTGCTGACCTGGCCCTCTTACTCAAATGTTCCTCTCTGTCTCTCTTCTTATCCGCCTCAGTCTATTAGGAATAGACCATCATCTGGGAGATATCCATGCCGGAATCGGTAATGCCGCCTTGCACTCCCTCTTTACCTGTCTACCCAAACTAGATACAAATTTCCTCATCTTCGCCCTTATATATAGAACCATCTACTTGGACAGCCGGATAAACTTCTAGTTATACTTTTTAACAGTCATCTCTTCCTGCTTCAGATTTACAAACTCTTCAACCTTTGCCTCTCTCAACTCCTGAGGAAAGAAGTGACCAAGAAAGCCACTCTCGAACTCATCCTAAGTAGTAGGCTTAGCATCCTCACCTCGACTTTCCTCCTACTGGTTGTATCAAACATTGGCCACATCATTGAGTTGGTAGGCAGCAAGCTCAACTTCTTCAGTCTCAGTGGCATGCATAGTTTTCAGCACCTTCCACATCTCATCAATGAAATTCTGCGGATCCTCCTCAACCTTAGACCCAGTATAGACTGATGGGTTCATCCTGAGAAAATCTCTCAATCTAGAAGCAGTTGTGGGCTCATGAGAACTAGAGCTAGGGGCAGGTGAACCCAAATTCCCACTCAGAGAAGCTACTAACTGGGTAAGCATAGCTATGGCTCCTCGAAATTCAGCCTCTGAAGTAAGAGCAGGTGGAGCAGTAGGTGTTACAGGAACACCAGTTGTCCTGGGTGGTCGGCCTTGGTCCCTCTTTTACATTTGAGGAGGCACCTCTGAAGTAGGGTTCTCGGCAGTGCTAGCTGAGGCGTTCCTATCGGCTACTGCACGTCTTGGAGGCATGATCTACTATCGGGTAACGCACGAGTCAGAAAAGAAGTTTATAGAGTTTTCAACTCTATCGCACGAACTTAGATCACAAGAAAGGGTAACAGTTCCTAATGTCTTGTAGCCTCCTACTTATGAAATGTGGTGCACAACATACTCTTAAACAAGACTCTACTAGACACGGCTTCATAAACTCTCTAGGACTCTTGAACTTTGTGCTTTGATACCAAGTTTGTCACGCCTCGGGAGGGTATCCTTGGCGTTGCTGGCACTCGGAGACTATCACTAGCCCTCAAGAGAATCACTTGGCCTCGTCATTACATCAAATTCAACAGCAGAAGAGTAAGTCAATAAAAAAGCATCACATATGTGCATATATACATATAGAAATAACTCTACTTTATCATAGTATCAATAAAAATAGTTTAGATACAATTAGACTCATCTAAAATCTCCACTCAAATATCTATGAAGACTCTATTCATCGGTCTAGAAATGTGTCGTGACAGGCCATGGGCACCTCAATCAAAGAAAGAGAAGTACTCAAAAATAGTAAAAGATAAGAGGGCTCCTCCGGGATACTAGGAGGGGTCACCAAGCTCGAGGAATGTACTGATTCGAACCTCGATGATGCACGTGTTGAAGCCCTATATCTACTGTATCTACATCATAAAATGATACAGGCCCAAAATAAACGTTAGTACATGGAATATGCTGGTATGTAAAATAGCTCAAGGAGAAATAAAGCTCGACCCAGTCATCTAGACTCAATGCTCATGCTCAAACCATTTTATGCAAGTTTAGAGTAAATCATGCTTTTAAAATAATCTCAGTATAATAGACTCATTTTGAAATCTCATGCTCAATCAATATTGCTTGGGAGTTTATCTTAACCGATATATCTCCCACCACCTATAATCAGGTGATGCACAATGAATATGACATTGTTGCCTCGCCCATCCTTAACTTGCCATAGAAATGGACGCGTCAACTCTCCCTTATGGATCCATAAGGGGTGTCCACTTGCGGGACAAGAGTCACTAGTATTATGCTGAAATGATGGTCCTACGTTGACAAACGTAGTTCTGGGGTGCTCCTCAATCACCCAACTCGGTGCTCAATGCTCCTCCTAAGACTAAAATATACACAACATCATCAGTCAACTCAATCCTCAATGCTCAATAAATCAACTCAAATCTTAACCTCATTTAGGTTATCTCATCTCAGGTGCTCATCATCTCATCTCATCAATACAAGCAATCAACTCAAGTCAAACTCAACAATTCATGCAATGCGATCCATCAAACTCAACTCAACTCAAATAATGGTCATTTAGACTCACTCAAATCGACTCATCATGTAATGAATGCAAGATGTTCATGTGTGGTATCATATATGGCTCAATGCAACATACTCTTCATACTCAATTTGCTCAACTTAAAACACTCAAATGTATTCAACTCAAAATGTTCAATAGCTCAACTCCAATACTCTACGCTACTCAAATCTTCAAACTCAACATATGCATAGATTTCTCATAAATTATGAAATTTAAAGTTCATGCTATCAAGTATAAAACTACAACTCAATACCATATTGAAAGTATATGATGCAATAAGACTTCATAAGACATTAAGAGAATTCATAATAAGTACATAATCTCAATATTTAGATAATACAATTTCTCAAATCTCAGCTCTTTTCCCAAATCTTGACTCAATGAATTGAAGGGGACTGTGAAGAACAAGTTATTAAACTTTGGTAAGCCTTACATACCTGGGAGTTTAGAATCTTGAAGTATCTTGGAAGAAATTGGAAGATTTCTCAAGTTCTCCTTTAAACCCTAGCCCCTCTTCCTCTCTTGTATTTGGCTTCTATGCTTTAGAGAGAATATTTCAACATAAAAGAGGCTATCTGAGATATTTTAGGGCTGATTTGAGTGTCAAAATGTCGTCTTTAGGCTTAGAAAGAGTGGAAAAGGACCAAAATAACCCTTCTTAAAAATCATTCAAAAGCTCCCTACGGGTCCCGTCACAACCCGGAAACAATACTACGACCCATAGGACCCCTCTCATAACCCTTTTGTTCAATTTTAGAGTTTCTGGAAGTTGCTACGAGCCACACTATGACTCATAGCCCACACCACGACCCCATAACAGAGGTTTCGTAGTGCAACTTTGCACTGGCAGTCTTCAATAAAATTGCAATAACTTTTGACTCCGAACACTAAATGAGGTGAAACTAGTTGCGTTGGAAAGTTAATTCAAAGGGATTTCATTTTGTATATTATGGGAGCTCCGGTTCTTGTGTGCTAATAGTTATGGTCATTTAAAGTTGACCCTTATATAATCTAACACTCAAAACTCAATTTATAGGAAAGTCTTGAACTCGTCTAAGTACTAGAGGTCTCTTATGACTCTAATACACTTCCCACATATAGGGATGAGGCTTGAAACATAGGTACATATGAGGATAGAGTTGTGGGGTGTCACACGCGTCTCCTTCCTTTTCACAAAAGAGCAACAATAAACCAATTGACCCCAACGTTCCAAATCCAACCTCCTCAACAACTTCAACGTCCCTTTTCTCTATGTGTCCCAAAATCCTTCGCCCTTCTCCCTTCCGTACAAGAGTCGTTAAAATTGTGTAGGTGTCATCATCTACAATCGTTGATCGGCCTTCGTCTAAGAATCGATGGCTATCATCAGTTAAACGTTGGGTTTCCTCAACGAATTTGAGGATTTTTGGCAATGCCTTATCCCCAATTTGAATTTGAGAAATTTCCAAATTTCCTGTCCAATTTCCCTCCCCCCCCCCCCCAATTTTTCCCCTATATATATCCTCCTTGTTCACTATGAAGGGGTCGGCTTCCCATCTTTCATAAATACACAACCTTTCTTTTTCATAGCTCTCTGAAAAGTGGCAGACGCAAGATTTTCATCGAGGTGATTCGAAATATAAGCAAATAAACATGTGAAAATAATAGGATCAAAGCAAAATGAGGTGCCCACTAAATTTTAAAACTAAAAAAGAAAGTGAAAAAGAACAAGCAAGGACATTGCTCATTAAAAAAGAAAAAAAGGAGAGAGAAAACAACTTTGGAAAATCAACAAAATGTGAATATTGAGCTACACTATCCAAGTTTGCTGAGGGGTTCACTTAATTCTTGTATACACATTATATATACAATATAATCGGCCCAGGGGATGGAACTCCCTCCCTCCACCTAAATCCGCCCGTGTCTCTGCAGTCCATAATTTTGAGAAAATTGGAGACTAATCTCGTCCTTCTGGTTTTCAATTCGTGGTGTTCAGTGGTTTCCCCAAAAATATACGCTATTCTTCACTCATAAAGGGAGAGCACTCTAAATTCAAAACTAGGAATTGATAGCGGATTTCTTTTCGCTATTCCATCAATCGAGGTTACTCGCCACGGTGAAAAACTTTTCAGCTCGTATCTTTGTCCTGTTCGCTGTACTTTAAGAGGTAATATCTTCATTCCGTTCTTTAAAAGGTTACATGTTATGTTTGATCTTGCCCGGACGATTGTAAAATGTTCTTTGGGTTGCTAAAACATGAGTCGAATACCAGCATCTTATTGAAATGTGACTAAGTGTATTGTATCCACTGTTTACCTCTATATCATGAACTGGGTATTGATTTGTTAAGTTCCTCCCCTGATTTTTCTCTATCGAGGTTTTGCATTAGTTTAATTTTCGTCATTTTCTTTTAACTATTGCTTGATTTCATTTTTTTAAGCTACTGGTTTGTGGATTTGTTGGTTTGGAGTGAATTTCGCTAATGTCCTGGCTTGAGTAGTTTCATTACACTTCAATAAAATCCTCCTTATCTTAGGTTCGTGGCTATTTATTTCCTGGAGAATTTGATGTCGTCTTTGTTAAATGTTGAGTTTGTAGTCTGATGCAAGCTTGTGGCGGAGTCGAATCTCACGTTTACCTTAGTTTATAGTCATCTGTTTGTTTCCTGTCTTGGTCTATTTTCATTATGTTTTGGCTAGCTCTCTATTTGTTTAGGACTGTTTCTTGCTTTTTAGTTACTATTTCGCCATGCTTACTTAGTAGGTTAGGATTTTAGTTGGATTACATCTCTCTATTCCCTGTTGTTGTAGCTTGATAGTTTGTTTAGAAATTGCTTCTGGCTTGCGCATCTAATTACTGTGAGTTCTAAGTTTGCTTAGGATTAAATATAGTCTATTGTCATGTAAATGCATACCCGAGACTGGTTTTCTCAAGTCATTGCTTTGAATGTAGCCTACCATGGTCACCTTATACTTGTCCAGTTGGCCTACCTTTTCACTGTGAAGTGCTGAGCCTTTCAAGTTTAATGTATACATGTATATGTTGGGCTAAATGAAAATCATTTCTGATTGCTAAAAGTTTTGGTTCGGCTCGTGTTTGTTTGAGCTAAAATATATTTTTTCTTTTTAAGAATAATGCACATAGCCTGGTACGTATTAGAATGATAGCATTGTCTCCTTGCTTTCTTCTTCATCTATTTTTAGTTAAGGTTTATATTGATTCATACCTCATTTTTCTATGTAAAACTTTTGGAATGAGTACATTAGATTTCATCTTTCCCCTCTTTGCATCTTGGATTGAGTTATGGAGGCTCAAATTACTCCTTTTATCCCCAATTCATCCATGGCTATATCTTTTTCCCTTGAGTGGCGGTGTTCTTTTCTTTCTTTCGTATAATTTACTTCCAAGCATCTTGTCTTTTAATGGTTAGGATACGCATTTGTCATTCAATATTCAAGCTTATATAAGTATTGCTTACTTTTCTACTGTTAACTTACGTATGACACTATTGAAATCATGACCTTTCATGGACATGTCATTTTAAATCTTCTACTATTCATTATTTAGTTCTTTAGGAGTTCTGCTTATATGGATAAATTGTTTTTCTTTAGCATAGATTATGAATGTATGATTCCACATGGATTCTTCTCACTGTCCTTGCATTTTGGTTTGGATTAGAACCCAATTGATGTCTTTGCGTTGGCCTCATCAATTTATAAATAGTGGAAAGCTGGTTACGGGCTTTTGCAAGTGAAAAAGGAGTCGTATACATCAGTATACACAGCAGTGATACAGGGGTGAAAAAGGACTAAAAGCCCAACAAATGCAGGATTGGAAAGTGGGCCGAAAACCCAAATTCTTAACTCTCTCTCTTTTTACATTGTATTTATTTGGATGCTAATATTTATTTATTTATTTATTTTAACTCAATTAAATTCCTCAAATGACAAACCATTTTTATATACTTAACTATTTTCGAGCATTTCAAATTCTTTAAAAAATGGTCAAGTTGTTAATTTCCTTTTTTTAAAAAAATATTTGCTTTAAAATTCAAATCCTCTTTAAAATTTTAACAAATGTTCTCTTCTAAAAATATTTTAAAAATATTTAGGTTATTTATTGTTTCTCGTTCAAAAACAAAATATTCCTTTTACTTGAAATATTTCTAATTTACTTAAATAGACTTTTGCTTGAATTACTTTATATTATTTTTAGTTTTAAATATTTTTCTAATAGTTAGTCAAATTTTCAAATCGTCGGTCAATCGCACGTTAGCAATCATTTTGAGTGGTTAATATTTTCTCAAAATAAAATTAAAGTCCTTATCCTTTTTTTTGAAATTTTAAGACTTTTTCTGTTAGAGTTTTAAATTTTTTAAAAAAAATTCTTAATTTTTTTTAAAAAATTAAGTGGTAATTCTATCTTTTTTCAAAAGATTGGTTCTTTCTCAAATTAAATTAAGTTAAAATTAATTTTTTTTTTCTAAAACACCCTTTAGGAATGCCTTGTATCGTTACTCTTCCCCAGGAAGTTTTCATTGGATTTTCCTTACTACTCTGAGTTGATACAATCGAATTATTAATTAATAAAATCCAGAATAGGCTCAAGGTGAAACAATCCTAAAAAGTGCCCGAAAATGTGTCTCGAAAGTGCCTGAAATTGTAATTTTCATATATCTAAAAATTCGTGTGCGATATCAAAAATTTGACTTCATATTCTTGTTCAGGGGGTCATTTTGAGTGGAAAATGGTTAAGAGCAAATGATTAGCAATTTTATTTTTTCCAAGTGACTATTTCCAGTGAGCTTTTAGCGCCCCTGCGCAACGAGCCAAAGGCGCGCACTAGTGTTAATTTTGACCCAGTTTTGACTTCGGTCCAAGACTTATAAGTCTTGGGCCTAAGTATTCCCAAACATAAAAATACCTATACTTAGCCATTTTTCTACCTTCATATCATCCTAAAGTTTTTCCAATATTCATTCAAACACTTAGCCAAATATATTATTCCTAAATTCAAGTCTCAAAACCCTCTTGGATCTAAGGATTTCCTCTCAAGCTTCAAGTCTCCATCTTTAATCTTCATCAAGTTCATCTCCAAAGCTAAGGTATGTGAGTTTCTTTCGTGGGTTCCTTTCACCCATGATACCCAAACTTCCTATTTCTCTAATTTGCATGATTTAAAGTTGGTTTACAAGTGAGTCTTTATTATTATTAAAATCACTACACACTATGTTGGGGTTCATAAAATTGTGACTGTTTTATCATGTTTTGAGATATGAATCTAAGATCTATTGAAAGATTTGATAAAGGTTTTGATGTATATTGCTTAAGGGTGTTATCAAGTATCTACTAAAGGTTGTACATTGAATTTATTAGCATGATTTCGCTCTTGAATTACATGATTTTACACTAGCACTACATATCCTCTAAGTGTTTGATAAATTTTTCGGTTATGGGTTCTTGAGAAGTTGAAGAAATGCATGTCTTATGAGTTGTATAGCTATAAGATGATAAAATGATGTATGTATATGATGACTATATAATGATGAGAAGAGTGTGTGAATATGATGATGAGAAGAATGTATGGCTAAGATGACTATATGATGATGGGAGGAATGTATATATGAATATATGATATTATCTTTACAGTGTTGGGGATGACCAAGCCTAGCTCAGGGGAGGGGGGGAAGGGGTTGTAGGCCTGGGTAACCTTGTTGAGGGGTTTGTACCTCAATTGTCTAGCTCGGGGGGTGGAAGGCTCGGGTAACCTTATTGGAGGTTGGTATCCATCAACCTTGTTGGGGGGATTTGAACTCCATCAACCTTGTTGAAGGGGGGAGGGGTTGTACTCCATCAAACTTGTTGGGGGGTTTGTACTTCATCAACCATGTTGGGGGTTTGTACCCATCAACCTGTTGGGGGGTTTGTACTCCATCAACCTCATGAAGGGGTTTGTACCTTATACGCCTCTCCGAAGAGGTGGTAGGCCTTGGATTGCACTAAGAATGGTCGCTCCCTACACACTGTTATGCTTTATGAAAGTATGATTTACTTCAAGCATCTTTCATGCATGTCATATTGCCATATGCTTATCTATTGCCGAATTATGCATTTTGATTATGATGTCTATCTATATTTGCATTACATCCTACATACTTAGTACATTCAAATGTATTAATGCATACTCTATGCCTACATGATATCACCATGTAGGAATCTGAGTATTGCTTGATCATCCTCCTCCTCCACGTGGCTAGTATGATTGTCTACCAAGATTGTGGTGAGTCCTTCATTCCGGGGACGTTGCTTATGATCTCTTGCTATGTACTAAGACTATTATTTCTTTTATGTTATGTATTGACTATGAGGGTGAGCCCGATTGCTTGTCATGACCTCCGCTCTTATCTATGTAGTAGAGGTGTTGTTGGACATGTTATATATTTATGTTATGAGTCTTGACTCTCTTGTTCCTTGATGTTATGATATGGAAGTTTACCCTTAGTCCCATTTTCATTGTTATGCCCATCTCTTAATGTCATATTTTATTATTTCCGCGACCAAAGATGTGTAATGATATTCTGAGGCTTATTTGAGGTCCCTTCAAGTTCCCCATTCGCCGGTTACGTCTAGGCCCTAGGCTTGGGTCGTGAAAAATGTGAACCCTCAAGAGCTCATTGATGAGGTCTAAAAGATATTGACTATCATGGGTATGAGGCCGGAAGAAAAGGCAGAATTGGTGGCCTACCAACTTAAAAAGGGTAGCACAAATATGGTACAACCAATGGAAAGATGAGAATAAAGTTAACTATGTGGTGCTTTGGGAAGAGTTCAAAATGGCTTTCCTAAATCGGTTCTTCCCTCTTGAGCTTAGGGAAGTTAAATTAGTAGAATTTATGAATTTGAGACAAGGGTCAATGAGTGTGAGGGAATATGCCCTCAAGTTCAACCAACTTTCAAAGTTTGCTCCTTACTTGGTTGTCGATCCAAGATCTAGAATGAACAAGTTCATGATGGGTGTGTCCAGCCTAGTGAGTAAAGAATGTCGGTCCGCTATATTGATTGGTGACGTGGACTTATCCTGTTTGATGACATACGCCGAACAAATGGAAGAGGAGAAATTGATGAAGAGAAGGGGTCATGAGGCCAAGAGGGACCATTTTGAGGGTAAGTTCCAAAAGAGTGATCGGTTCCATAAGGGCCAAGGGTCTTCTCATGCATTTCAAAAAAAGGTTGCCAATGATTTTCTGAGGGCCTAAGGTGTGAGGGTTGTGGCTCCTATTGATGTGTGTCCGAAGTGTGGTAAGGGTCATGGTGGCCCATGCTTGAGAATATCGGTGCTTGTTATGGTTGTGGGGAAATGGGGCATAAAACAATAGATTGTCCTCGTAATTGCAACAATGGTAAGGAGGTTCGTCCACGAGGTACTAATGCAGTTCCCTTGGGGAGAGGTGGCCGACAAGATGGTGCCCCAAGGCACAACTAGTTCTATGATTTGCATGGGAGGCAAGGGGTTGATGAAGTCCCCAATGTTGTTACTGATATGTTGAAAATCTTTGATTTTGATGTGTATGCATTGATTGATCCAGGTGCCACTCTTTCTTTTGTTACCCCCTTTGTTGCCAAAAAGTTCCATGTTGATCCCGAATTGTTGTATGAGTTAGATGAGGTGTCTACTTCTATTGGTGCATCTATTGTTGCTAGAAAAGTTTGTAGAAGTTGTCCTATTTGCATCTTGTGTAAAATATTTTCTTGTGATCTTGTTGAGTTAGACATGATTAATTTTGATATTATTCTTGGGATGGATTGGTTGCATGCATACTATGCTTCTGTAGATTGTAGAACCCGGAGGGTCAAATTCCAATTTCCAAATGAACTCTTCCTTGAGTGGGAGAGTCAAAATGTGGTGGTCAAGAATAGATTCATCTCTTGCATTAAAGCCCGTAAGTTGATCTCTAAGGGGTGTCTTTACCATCTTGTAAGGGTTAGGGATATGGTGTCCAAAGTCCCTTCATTAGAGTTAATTTCGGTTGTAAATGAGTTTATTGATGTCTATCCAAATGACCTTCCCGGTGTTCCTTCCGAAAGAGAAATAGATTTTGGTATAGACCTCCTCCCCGATACTCAACCCATTTCTATTCCCCTTACCGTATGACCCCGATGGAGTTGAAGGAATTGAAGGAACAATTAAGGGACTTGTTGGAGAAGGGATTTATTAGGCCTAGCCAATCACCTTGGGGTGCACTGGTGTTGTTTGTGAAAAAGAA
>JAABOM020015633.1:0-115833 GCA_011800125.2 Solanum clarkiae | reverse complement strand
TTGTTGAGGGGTTAGTACTTCCATTGCCTAATTCGAGGGCTGGCAGGCTCAAACAACCTTGTTGGGTGTTTGTACTCATCAACCTTGTTGGGATTTTGCACCTATCAACCCGTTGGAGGATTTGTACTCCATCAACCCATTGGGGGGTTTGTATCCATCAACCTTGTTGGGGGGGGGTTTGTACTCCATTAACCTTATGAAGGGGTTAGTACCTCATGCACCTATCCAAGGGGATGGTAGGCCTTCGCTTTCACTATAATGGTCACTCCTTACACTCGTATTATGTCCTATATAAGCATGATCATGTCATATTGCTAGTATACTATCTATTGCCTATGATTATGCATTTTGTCTATGATACCTATCATCCATTGCACTGCATCCTACATACTTAGTATATTCAGACATACTAACGCATACTCTATGCCTACATGATGTCACCATGTAGGAATCGGTGCACTGCTTGATCATCCGCCTCCTCCTCCACTTGGCTAGTTTGATTGTTCTACAAGCTTGTTGGTGAGTCCTCCACTTCGGGGACGTTCCTTATGACCTTGTATTATGACTATCTTCTTTTTGTTATATATTGACTATGAGGGTGATCCCAGTTTCTTGTCTTGGCCTCCCCTCTTATCTATGTAGTAGAGGTATTGTTGGACATGATATGTATCTAAGTTATGAGTCTTGACTTTTTGTTTCTTGATGTTATGATATGAAGGTAACCTTAGCCTCAATCCCCTTGTTTATGCCTATTTCTAAATGTAATTTTAATTGCTTTCATGACTAAGGATTTATAATGATAAGCTATGAGGCTTGTTTGGGGTCTCTTCGGGTTCCCCATTCACCGATCACATCTAGGCTCTAGGCTTGGGTCATGAAAAAGATGGTATCAGAGCACTAGGTTGTTAGATCCTTGGAGTCTAACACACCGCATTGATTAGAGTCCTATTAGTGATTGTGTTGTGCACCAATTATGAGAAGGAGGCTATGAGACATTTTAGGAATTGTTTCCCTTCTTTATATTCTAAGTCGTGCTATGGAGTTGGAGTAAGCTTTCCTCTCCTAATGCTTGTTCTTTGATATGCTAGATCATACCTAACACGAGAGGGAAATGAGCCCGCATCTCCGAGTAGCAACCGACCAATAGAGAGCTTAGGGATACTCTCACTTTGCTTGTATAAGTGGTGGCTAATTAAGCCAATCAAGGGGCCCAAGCCCCAAATTCTCCTACACCAGCCTCTCGGGTGAGAGACTTCATGAGAATGAATCCCCTGGAATTCTATGGAACAAAGGTGAGTGAGGATCCTCAAGAATTCATTGATGAGGTTTATAAGATTTTGTCTATTATGGGTGTGAGGCCGGAGGATAAGGCGGAGTTGGCAGCTTACCAACTCAAAGGGGTAGCACAAATATGGTCCATCCAATGGAAGGAGGAAAAAGGGGTCAACTATGTGGTATTTTGGGTGGAGTTCAAGGTGGCCTTCCTTAATCATTTCCCCCCCCCCTTGAACTTTGGGAACCTAAGATAGTGGAATTTATGAATTTGAGACATGAGTCCATGAGTGTGAGGGAGTATGCCCTTAAAATCACCCAACTTTCATAGTTTGCTCCTCACTTGATCGCCGACCTAAGGTCGAGAATGAACAAATTTGTTATGGGTGTCTCTGACTTGGTTAGTGAAGAATGCCGATCCGCCATATTGATTAGTGATATGGACTTGTCACGTTTGATGATCTATGCCAAACAAATGGAAGAGGAGAAATTGAGGAAGAGAAGGGGTCATGAGGCCAAGAGGGCCCGTTTTGAGGGTAAGCTCCAAAAGAGTGGCTGATTCCGACGAGGCCAAGGGTCTTCTCATGGATTTCCAAGGAGGATTGAAAATGATTTTTTGAGGGCCCAAGGTGGTAGGTTTGTGGCCCCTATTGATGTGTGTCTGAAGTGTGGTAAGGGTCATGGTGGCCCATGCTTGAGGGATACCGGTGCTTGCTATTGTTGTAGAGAAATAGGACATAAGGCAGTAGATTACCCTCGCAATTGTAACAAAGGTAAGGAGATTCGTCCTCAAGGTGATAATGTGGTCTGTTTGGAGAGAGGTGGCCGACAAGATGGTGCCCCAAAGGACAACCAGTTTTATGCTTTGCATGGAAGGCAAGGGGTTGATGAAGTCCTCGATGTTGTTATCGGTATGTTGAAAATCTTTGACTTTGATGTATATGCATTGATTGATTCGGGTACCACTCTTTCTTTTGTCACCCACTTTGTTGCCAAAATGTTACATGTTGACCCCGAGTTGTTGCATGATTTATATGAAGTGTCTACTCCTATTGGTGCATCTATTGTTACTAGAAACATTTATAGAAGTTGTACTATTTGCATCTTGCATAAAGTGTTGCCCTGTAATGTTGTTGAGTTAGACATAGCTGATTCTAATGTCATTCTTGGGATGGATTGGTTGCATTCCCACTATGCTTTTATTGGTTATAGATCCCGTAGGGTCAAATTCCAATTTCCAAATGAATCTGTCCTTGAGTGGGAGAGTCAAGATGTGGTGGTCAAGGGTAGATTTATTTCTTGCATTAAAGCCCATAACATGATCTCCAAGGGGTGTCTTTACCATCTTGTGAGGGTTAGGGATGTGGAGTCTAAAGTTCTTCCCATAGAGTCAGTTCCGGTTGTAAATGAGTTTCTTGATGTCTTCCAAAATGACCTTCCCGGTGTTCCTCCTGAAAGGGAAATAGATTTTGGTATAGATCTTCTTCCCGATACTCAACCCATTTCTATTCCCCCTTACCGTATGGCACCGGCGGAGTTGAAGGAGTTAAAGGAGTAATTGAGAGACTTGTTGGAGAAGGGGTTCATTAGGCCTAGACAATCACCTTGGGGTGCACCGGTGTCATTTGTAAAACAGAAGGATGGGTCTCTTAGGATGTGTATTGACTACCGGCAACTCAATAGAGTCACCATCAAGAATAGGTATCCTCTTACAAGGATTGATGATTTGTTTGACCAATTGTAAGGGACTAGCCCCTTCTTTAAGATTGATCTTTGGTCCTGGTATCATCAAGTGAAGGTGAGGGAGTGTGATATTCCCAAAATGGGTTTCTATACTAGATATGGGCATCATGAGTTTGTTGTGATATCTTTTGGGTTAACCAATGCACTGGCTATCTTCATGGACCTTATGAATAAGGTTTTCAAACCCTACCTTGACTCCTTTATTATGGTCTTCATTGATGATATTTTGATCTATTCTCCTGGTAAGGAGGAGTATAGGGCTCATTTGAGGGTTGTGTTGCAAAGATTGAGGGAGGAGAAACACTAAATACAAAATGTGTGAGTTTGGTTGAAGGAAGTTGCTTTCCTAGGGCATATGGTATTGGAGGATGGTATAAAGGTGGATCCTAAGAAAACAGATGTGATTAGAAATTGGCCTAGACCATTCACCCCGTCGGACATTAGGAGTTTCTTGGGTTTAGTGGGTATTATCGGAGGTTTGTGAATAAGTTCTCTTCTATTGCTTCCCCTATGTCAAAATTGACTCTAAAGAAGGCTAAATTTGTGTGGACCAATGATTGTGAGAAGAGCTTCCAAATGTTGAAAGATAGGTTTCTGTCCGCTCCTATATTGTCACTAACGGATAGGCTTGAGGGGTTTATGGTGTATTATGATACTTCTAGAGTTGGTTTGGGTTTGTGTGCTAATGCAAAATGGTAAGGCGATAGCCTATGCTTCTAGGCAACTCAAAGTGTCTGAAAATAACTACCTTACTCATGATCTCGTATTGGCTGCCGTAGTGTTTGCTCTGAAAATTTGACAACATTATTTGTATGGGTTGCATGTGGATTTATTCACTGACCATAAGAGCCTCCAATGTGTCTTCATTCAAAATGATCTTAACTTGAGGCAAAGAAGGTGGCTAGAACTTCTTAAAAACTATGATATGAAGTGTGCATTATCATTTGGGTAAGGCAAATATAGTAGCGGATGCCTTGAGTAAGGTTTTCATAGGTGGGCTAGCTCATGTTGATGGTGGTGAAAAGGATATGGCTAGGGAAGTGCATCAGTTGGCTAGGTTGGGGGTTAGATTGGAGGAACTTGGTAGTGGTGATGTTGTTGTTGTGGATGGTTCTAGGTCTTCCTTGGTTGATGAGGTGATGGAAAAACAAGATCTTGATCCCTCCTTGTTAGAGTTGAAGCCCTTGGTGAAAGAGGGCAAGGTGGAGATTTTCTCCCATGGGGGAGATAGTGCCCTTAGGTACCAAGGTAGGTTATGTGTACCGTGTGTTGATGGCTTGATAGGAAATATCCTTGATGAGGTCCATAACTCTTCTTATTCTATCCACCCCGGTTCCATCAAATGTATAGAGATTTGAAAGATGTGCATTGGTGGGGAGGCATGAAAAGAGACATTGCCAAATTCATTTTCGGTTGTCATAGTTGTCAACAAGTCAAAGCCAAACATCAAAGGCTGGGTGGCCTAACCCAAGACAGAGAGATTTTGACTTTGAAGTGGGAAGTGATTAATATGGATTTTGTGGTTGGGTTTCCCAAGACTAGAAAAAGTTTTAATTCCATTTGGGTTGTGGTTGATAGGATGATGAAATTAGCTCACTTTCTACCGGTTAAGACCACATATAGGGATGAAGATTATGCAAGGTTATACATCCATGAATTAGTGAGATTGCATAGGGTTCCTCTGTCCATCATATCAGATCGTGGAGCTCAATTCACTTCAGATTTTTGGAGGTCTTTCCAAAGGGTCTTGATACTAGAGTTAAGCTTTCTAAGACCTTCCACCCTCAAACGGATGGCCAAGCCAAAAGGACCATCCAAACCCTTAAGGATATCCTTAGAGCATATGTGTTGGAGCTAAAAGGTAGTTGGGATGATCATCTCCCATTGATTGAGTTTGCCTACAACATTAGCTATCATTCTAGTATCGGTAAGACTCCATATGAGGCTCTTTATGGTAGACATTGTATATCACTGGTTGGGTGGTTTGTGGTTGGTGAGATTGCCTTGTTAGGACCAGATCTGGTTATAGAGGCTCTTGAGAAGGTTAGGATGATTAGAGAAAGGTTGAAGATGACCCAAAGTCACCAAAAGTCCTATGATGATGTGAGAAAATGGGATCTTGAATTCTAAGTTGGTGAATGGTTTATTTGAAGGTGTCACCCATGAAGGGTGTGGTCTATTTTGGTAAGAAGGACAAGTTGAGCCCAAGATATGTGGATCCTTAAAGGGTGATGAGAAGGGTTGGCAAGGTAGCTTATAAGTTGGAATTGCCTAGGGAAATGGATTTGGTTCATCTGGTATTTCATGTGTCTGTATTGAGAAAATGTGTGAGTGATCCAAATGCTATTGTGCCTCTTGATGTTGTGGGTGTGGTTGAAGATAGTTTCATGTACGAATAGGTTTTGGTTCAGATTTTGGTTAGGCAAGTGAAGAGGTTGAGAAACAAAGAGGTAGCTTCCATTAAGGTCCTTTGGAGGAATCAACAAGTTGAGAGTGCTACTTGGGAGGCCGAAGCGGACATGTAAAAGAGATATCCTTACCTTTTCCACTCCACTCAAGCCTAAGGTATTGATCTAACTCCTTTTATGTGATCTCAAATATTAAGCTCAGCCCTCAAGTCATTGCATATGTTTATGTTTAAATTGACAAGTTCATGATGATTCTACACTTATGATGAGATTTTTGAAATGATGTTTAAGTGCATTGTTTCATCTCCATGTAGGTTGAAAGTGTCATGTTTATGTCTCTCATATACGTCTCTTTGACATTTGAGGACGAATTTTTCCAAGGGGGAGATATTGTAACGAACCCAAAAAGTGCCCGAAAATGTGCTTGGTAAGTGCCCAAAATCATAATTTCCATATATCTCAAAATCCGTGTGTGATATCAAAAATCTGACTTCATATTCTTGTTCAGGGTGTCATTTTAAGTGGAAAAGGGGTCTAAACCCGATTTAAGAGCAAACTATTAGCAATTTCGATTTTCCAAGTGACGATTTCCAGAGAGCTTTTCGCACCCCTGGCACATCACCCCTGGCGCGATGCGCCCAAGGTGCGCAAATGAAGAAACTCTATTCTTGCGTCCTGTCCATGATGTAGATATGTATATTTTCTGTCCAGTTATTTTTTTGGCGGTGCAAGACTTTGAATTCTTGGACGTAAGTGTTCCCAAACGTAAAAAATACCTACACTTAGCCATTTTTCACATCATATCATTCTGAATATTTCCTAATACTCATTCAAGCACTTAGCCAAATATGTTACTCCTAAACTCAAGTCTCAAAACTATTTTCGGATTTATATGGATTGCACTCAAGCTTCAAGTCTCCATCTTCAATCTTTATCAAATTCATCTCCAAAGCTAAGGTATGTGGGTTTCTTTCATGGTTTCCTTTCACCCCTGATGCCCAAGCCTCCTTTTACCCTAAATTGCTTATTTAAAGATGATTTACTCATGGGTCTTATTTATTATGAAAATCATTGCACATTATGTTGGGCTTATGAAATTATGACTGTTTTACTATGTTTTGAGCTACGAATCTAAGATCTATTGTAAGATTTGATGAAGGGTTTTGATGCATATTGCTTGAGGGTGTTACCAAGTATCTACTGAATGTTTTACATTTAATTTTCTATCATGATTTCACTCTTGAATCGGATGATTTTACACTAGCACTACACACCCTCTAAGTATTTGATAAAATGTCCGGTTATGGTTTCTTGAGAAATTGAAGGGACTATGCATGTCTTGTGAGTGGAATAACTATATGATGATGAAGTAATAATGATATGATGATGAAATAATGATGGAATGATGATGAAAGGGAATGTGTGTATATGATGATGAATAGAGTATATACATATGATATTATCTCTATAGTGTAGGGGATGACCGAGCTTAACTCCGGGGGTTGTAGGCCCGGGTAACCTTGTTGAGGGGTTAATACCTTGATCACCTAATTCTGGGAGTGGTAGGCCTGGGCAATCTTGTTGGGGGTTTGTACTCATCAACCTTGTTTGGCGTTTGTACCCATCAACCCATTGGGGGTTTGTACTCCATCAACCCGTTGTGGGGGTTATACTCCATCAACCTTGTTGGGGGGAGGGGTTTTACTCCATCAACCTCATGAAGGGGTTTGTACCTTATGAGCCTATGCAAAGGGGTGGCAGGCCTTGTATTGCACTATAATAGTCACTCCTTACACTCGTATTATGTCCTATATAAGCATAATTTTACTTCAAACATCATTAATACATGTCATATGGCTAGTATACTATCTATTTCCTATGATTATGCATTTTGTCTATGATACCTATCATTTGTTCCATTGCATCCTACATACTTAGTACATTCAAACATACTAATGCATACTCTATGCCTACATGATGTCACCATATAGGAACCGGTGCACCACTTGATCCTTCTCCTTCTCCACGTGGCTAGTTCGATTGTTCTACAAGCTTGTTGGTGAATCCTCCACTTTGGGGATGTTACTTATGAACTCTTTCCATGTATTATGACTATCATCTTTTTGTTATGTATTGACTATGAGAGTGAGCCCGGTTGGTTGTCTTGACCCCGGCTCTTATCTATGTCGTAGAGGTATTGTTGGACATGATATGTATCTAAGTTATGAGTCTTGACTCTCTTATTTCTTGATATTATGATATAAAGGTACCTTAGCCCCAATTCCCTTACTTATGCATATTTCTCAGTATCATTTTAATTGCTTCTGCGACTAAGGATGTGTAATGATAAGCTATGAGGCTTGTTAGGCATCCCTTCGGGCTCCCTATTCGCCGGTCACGTCTAGGCCCTAGGCTTCGGCCATGACAAAACACTAGGATGAATAAAGCCCTTACTCAACCATTGCTGGAGCTGCTCGTTTAAGTCCTTCAATTCAGTTAGAGCCATCCGATAGGGAGTGATAGAAATGGGCTTAGTGCCTGGCTCAAGGCCAATAACAAAATTAATGTCCCGATCAGGAGGGACTCCTTGTAGATCAGTACGAAACACATTCGGAAACTCACAAACCATCGAAATAGACTCCATAGAAGGTGGCTCAGTAGTAGAATCACAAATTAAATCCAAATAAGCTAAACACCCTTGATCAATCAATTTTTAGGCCAGAATATAAGATATCACTTTACTAGGATAGGAACCCTTCGAACCAGTCCACTCAATCCTCAATTTATCTTGCATAGCTAAGGTAACAGTCTTGGCATAACAATCAAGAATAGAATGATACGGAGAGAGCTAATCAATACATAGAATAACATCAAAATCTATCATATCCAATATAATCAGATCTACCAAAGTCTTATAGCTCGCCAAAGTAACAAGACAGGATTAGTACACATCCACTACTAAGTACCAGGGTCAATACATGAACAACCACGAACATAGAATCATAAGGTAACTCGAACGCCATGGAGAAATAAGAAGACATAAATAAATAAGTTGATCCAAGATGATGGCAAACCAGAACAATACCTATAATCATAACATCAGAGACCTCTGCCTCGGGTCTACTTGGGAAGGCATAACAATGTCCACCTCAACCTCCACTTGTATAAGCTGACGCTCTTCCACCTAAAGTAGCGGAAGTATCACCTTCTCTCCTACCACTAGTACGTCCGCCTCTATCAGTTTGGCCTCTATCCAGAACCTAGTTTGTTGGGCTAAACCTCTGGCTGGTGATGCCAGATCTCGGGCAATTGTTGAGAAGAATAAATGATGGGGCCCAAAATGAGTCTGTCTAGGGAACTAACGAATCATGTGATCAAGAGATCCACACCCATAGTAAGATTTAGGGGCTAACCACTGCTGTGAAGAAGCAGGAGGAATTTTGTAACCTCTTGGCCCATGGTCATCTACTAGGAACTAGATGAACAATGACTAGAACTGTACGAACCATGAGGGCCTAATCCTTCCTCTGAAGCTGGCAAGGATGTATGAACCCTGAGGTGCTAAAATGAACTACCTCTTCTAACCACACCTCTGCCCCTTAATGATGCACCGAAGTACTATCCCGTAGTACGGACCCTTTTGGAGTCCCCAAACTCCTCTTCTACATCAACTTTGCCTCCTTGGCAGCACTAACGATTGATTGAAATGAAGCCCCATCCCCAGCTATGACCTGGCCTAAAATTGTGAAGTATTATCCGCTCTTGGGCCTAGCCCATCACGGAGTTGTCCCTTTGGTCTCACTCCAAAAGGCATCTCACAGTATATAGACCAGTATTTTTTTACTTCTATACCCAACATCTCTCTTTTGTTTTGCCGATGTGGGACTTCTCATCTCAAGATGGGTTGTCATAACACCTCCTCTATGGACTCAGCGTCCTTGCTGAAGTTTGCCCCACCACATGGGATTCACCTAGACTTAGTACTGAGGTTTGCCTACCTTATCGGAGTTCGCCTAAACTCAGTTGAACTGTAGCCCACATTGACAAAGATGACACAAGAGTGGCTCTGATACCACCTGTAATGACCTGACCCAATACTATGAAGTGTTGTCCGCTCTTGGGCCTAGCCCATCACGGATTTGTCCCTTTGTGCTCACCCCAAAAGGTGCCTCATAGTTTATAGACCATTTCTATTTTACATATACACCCAACATCTCTCTTGTGTTTTGCCGATGTGGGACTTCTCATCTCAAGATGGGTTGTTACATAGAACTCTCTCTGCCTCAGTAAGAAGTACATCTGTAGCATGACGGGCCAACGGGCAAAAATGAATCACATACTCTGAAATAGTCATTGTGCCCTGCCTTAAACTCCCAAACCTCAATCGACTCACCTTAGGACACTCCAAGAAACAAAGTGATCATAGAATGCATCATAAAACATCTCCCAAGTCATCTGAGGAGACCTAACTGGAAGGAACTTTGTATAGGTCCTCTACCACTCCCTAGCTGGCCTATGGAGTTGGAGGGTGACATATCTCACACTATGTGTCTCTGCTAGTCCCTCGTTACACAATAACCCTCTACAAGTAGTCAATAACTCATGAGCATCCTTGGTCTTCCCACCCTGAAATTGAGGTGGGTTCAGCTTTCAGAATCTCTCATACCTCCAATACTTATCACCAGTAAAGGTAGCAACTAGTGGAATCTTATCAATCCAAGTTGCTAGTGGTTGCTCAATTTGAATCTAGGCCTCAAAGGCTTGCTACTGATCCTGATGTTGCACCCTTGCTCGAGTCTGTAAAGTACCAGGATTGTCAGCTGGGCTGCCTACCTGCCCCAAAGACTCCAACACACCTAAGACTCTCAAAAGTGTATCCCGGAGTAGTGGTGATGCATCAAACTTATGTGAAACCTGCTCGTGTCTAGGCTATGTACCTGGCTCAAGGGAGGTACCCTACTCATAGTCCTTCTCCAGTATGGCTCCTCAGCCCTAGCCTCTAGATCTTCCTCGAGCACGACCCCTACCCTTAGCTAGGGTCTCAATAGGAATAACATGGGAAGCCTCCCCTTGACCTGTAGAAGTAGTAGCTCTTGTCACGACCCACAATAGGGCCTAGATGTGACACAGTGAATGGTTAGCATGTCATACACACATCCTTGGTCGCGAAAGAAAAATAAAATAACAAAAGAAATATAAACAAGGGAAATTTAGA
The DNA here is from genome assembly GCA_011800125.2 of Solanum clarkiae. Lineage (NCBI taxonomy): Eukaryota > Viridiplantae > Streptophyta > Magnoliopsida > Solanales > Solanaceae > Solanum > Solanum clarkiae. The sequence continues at coordinate 105,195 of JAABOM020015633.1, read as the reverse complement.
GTAAGGGAAAGAGTTAAACACTTGAATAACATAAATGAGTCAAAGCTCAAGCATAATACATAACTTGTCCAACAACACCTCTAACGTAGAACTTAGCGGGGGACAAGACAAGCAACCGGGATCACCCTCATAGTCAAGCATACCATTAACAAAGAGAGTGTTTAATACATAGCATAAGAACATTGACATTGTCCTTGGAATGGAGGATTCACCAACTAGCTTGAATAGGAACCATTAGCCACGTTGAGGAGGAGGATGACCAAATGGAGCTTTAGTTCCTACATGGTAACATCATGTAGGTATAGAGTATGTGTTAGTACATTTAAATGTACTAAGTATGTAGGATGCAATACAACAAGAGATTGACAATGTACTCAAAATGTATAAACATGGGCAACATATAGCATAATAACAATAAGACATGTATGGATGATGCTTGAAGTAAAACATTCTTCTATAGAACATTTTAAGTGTGTAGAAAAACATCATCATTTGGCTAATGGGTTTACCACCTCCCATCCTAGGTGATTGAGGTACCAAACCCTCAACTTGGTTATTGAATGTACCACCTTCCATCCTAGGTGATTGAGGTATCAACCCCTCAATCAGGGTAATGAGGTATCAACCCCTCAATTAGATTAGTGAGGTGCCAACCCTTAATTAGGTTAATAAGTTATCAACCACTCAATTAGGTTAATGAGGTATCAACCCCTTAATTAGGTTAATGAACATCAAACCTCCATCACAGTAGTCATCTCATAACACTATAGATAAAAATACCATAGATATACATTCCTTTCATCATCATAAGGTCATTCAACTCATATTCCATGCATTAGCCTTCAATAACTCAAGATACATAATCCTGACATTTTATCAAACACTTGGTAGATGTGTAATGCTTGTGTAAAACCATGTATTTCAAGAGTGAAATAATGCAATAAAATCCAATGTAAAACCATCCACCAGCACTTAGTAGTACATCATGCAATATACATCAAAACCCTTCATCAAATCTTAAGATAGATCAAAGATTCATAGCTCAAAACATGCTTAAACAGTCACACTTTTATGAAACCCCAACATATTTCATAGTCAAATTCATAATAGATAAGATCCATAAGTAAATCAACTTTGAATCATGCCATTTAGTTAAAAGAAGCTTGGAACCATGGGCGAAAGTACCCAATGATTGAAACCAATATACCTTGACTTTGGAGATTTTCTTGAAGAAGATTTGAAATGGAGACTTGAAGCTTGACTGAAATCCTTAGATTCGGAAAGAGATAGGGACACTTGAATCTTGACGAGGACTTGCGGCTTGACTTGGTTTCCTTGAATTCCAACAAGACTTCTTGAAATCCTTCAGAATGGATTGAGTTGATGAAGATTAGAGAGAAATTTGAGAGGTTTTTGGTTAGTTTTTAGGGCTCAAAACGGCTTAACAACGAGGGATTTTTGTTTATATAGGTATAGGGTTATTACCCAATTGCCCTGGAGTTAAAAAGAACAAATTTAGGAACTTTTGGAATTGGTTCATTCCGGGTCTACATAGTTGACTTGTCGCGGACAACTACTGGTTTTGCGAAGTTTCGCCAAAAATTTATTTTCTTGGCATGAATGAAGTATACGTTGTAGCAACTGGTTCTCACACCCATTTTTGCTCTATGAACAAGAATATGAAGCTAGATTTACGAAATTCTACACGAATTTTGAGATATTAAAAAAAATGCATCATAGGGTCTTTTCGAACTACATGGAAGGGTGCTTAGATTTCCCCGATTTGAGATATAAGGGAATTACGATTATGGGGGCTTTCCTAGGCAAGTGTGAGGCGTTTCAATATCTCTCCCTTGGGAACATTCATCCCCGAATGTCGAAGAAACGTACATAAGAAGAGTAATTATGAAGAAATCAGCCCCAACAAGAATGCAACAATTCACTTAAACACCATTTTTCAAAATCTCAACACAAGTGTTAAAATCATCATGAACTTGTCAACATGAACATGAATGCATGCATATGACATAGGGGCTGAAACATAAGACTTGGAATCATAAAAGGGTCTTGTCGTGTTATCATAAGCTTCAATAGAATGAACGAGATACAAATATTGCTTCTCCATACCTACTCTGGCTCCCCGAGAGACACTTTCGACTTGTCGATTCTCAGAAAAAGGGCCTTGACGAACTCTACAGCCTTAATTAATCAACGTTTCCACCCTTCCATCCAATGCCTCCACGAGGGCCTTCTCCTAAGTCAACTTATCCTTCAAAACGCCCACAACCTCAAAGAGTTCTATATCACTAGAGTCACCAACACGCCCCTCAACCTAGAAGATGAAGAACCAGACAAACCATATCCATATCCATAGGCAATTTCCATTCATGTGCAACCTTACCAGTCTTCCTCTACACTCTATAAGGACTCACAACCATAATTGCATTTGTCAACCTTAAATACACATAGTCCACTTGGTACCATAAACCACCATCTACCCCTTGGAAGACAACCTCCACTCTACTATCCTTCCACCTAAAACTTCCAATTCTAATAAGGCAGAATCAAGGCCTTGCTTAATCTAGACCTCTTCAACCAAAGAAGATTTGGAACCATCGAGAATATTACACTACCATCCTCAACTTCCTCCAACCTACCCCCCATCTAACCAACCAATAGTCCTCTCTAGTCACCTCCTTACCACCGTCATCAATATGTGCTAGGCTATACATAGGCACCCTACTTAGAGCACCGACCACAACCTTGTAACCACCTTCTTGTCATCCTCAACTCACACCTATCATATTTACCAAACGACCTCTCATCCCCCAAGACTTGCAACACTACCCCCAAATGACTCACAAGCTCTAAGTAAATTAATGCTCCACCACCAGAGGCCACCTCAAACATGTCAAAGTAGGGTTTAAGACCCTACTCATGAATCCCATAAACATACCTGGTGCATAAGTCAACCAAGTAACTCCACCAATACTCAAAATGCTCACTTCTAGTCCAAAAAGACACTTAGGGATATCACCTACCCTCATCCCCACTTGGGGAAAAAACTCGAACCAAAGATCAATCTTAGAGAAGTGACTAACCCATTGTAGTTGACCAAATATATTGACCATCCTTAACCATCATATCATAACCTTATAGGTTCTACACTCATTGGAAGCATGCTATGCAAGTAGACAAACCACCCCAAGACTTCCAACCCATCAAGCTAAGTTCAAACAAGATCACAAGACAAGACTCTATTCATTAAGAACATGGGGCAACCCTTAGACCTTTCTAGCAACAATAGACTCACATAACTATTTGGGACACACATAAATCTTACTAATGACAAGAGGAATAATGAGAGGAATGGGGACCCCCGCAGCCATCAAACATGAACAAACAAATCAAAGGAAACCTCAACTTATCGGTAGCAACATTGGGCGTCTCATCAACCCCTTACCTCCCTTAAAGAGCATAGAACCAATTATGCCTTGGGGCACCACCTTGAGGACGAATATCTCCACCCTTGCCTTGCTTACGAGGATAATCTTTCCTCTTATGCCCCTCTTTACCACAATGGGAACAAGCATTGGTGTCCTTCAAACATAGGCCTCTATATACCTTACCACATGTTGGGCACGTAGTATCACCTCTATCTTTGGGACTTTGGAACTTTCCTTCAAAACAGGCTCTCTTAGCTTCTCTATCCCTTCTCCTCCTCATCTTTTCCTCCTCCAATTGTTCGTCATATGTCATTAGGCGAGATAAATCTAAGTCACTTACCAACATAGCAGACCGGCATTCCTCACTCACCAAATCGGATATACCCATCATGAACTTGTTCATACTAGACCTTGGATTAGCCACTAATTGGGGAGCACATTTAGAAAGTTGGTTGAACTTGAGGGTATACTCCCTCACACTCATAGCACCTTATTTCAAGTTCATGAACTCCACCATTTTTGCCTCCCTAAGCTCAAGAGGGAAAAATAAATTAAGAAACGCCACCTTAAAGTCCTCCTATAGTACCGTATTATTGTTCCCCTTCTCTTCCTTCCATTGAGTGAACCATATTTGTTCCACCCCGTTGAGTTGGTAAGCCCCCAACTTTGCCTTCTCTTCCAATATAACACCTATAATAGCCAATACTTTGTACACCTCATCCATAAATTCTTGGGGGTCCTCTTCCACTTTAGACCCATAGAGCTCCAGTGGGTTCATCCTCATAATGTCCTTCACTCGAGATGCCAAGGTTGGAACATGAGGAGCTTGGGCACCTTGGTTGATTAAATTGGCCACGACATGAGCTAACATAGTAAAAACATCCCAGAATTCTCCATGAGCTAGTTGTTCTTTAGGAGAGCGGGCTCTTCTTCCTTTTGTGTTAGGCATGATTTAGTATATCAAAGAACAATCATTAAGGGGGAATAACCTTACCTCAACTCTATAGCATGACATTGACCCTGAAGAAGGGAAATATTCCTAAAATGTCTCATGGCCTTTTGCTCATAGTTGTGGTGCACAACACAATCATGAACAAGACTCTAATCGACACAGTGTGTTGGACGCTGAGGACCTAACAACCTAGTTCTCTTATACCAAGTTTATCACGGCCAAAAGTATTCCTAGATGTGACACGACAAATGGGGAACCCAAAGGAACCCCAAACAAGCCTCTTAGTATATCATACACACATTCTTAGTCGCGGAAGCAAAATAGAACAATGAAAGGAACATAAACAAGGGAAATTGGGACTAAGGGAAAGAGTTAAACACTAGAATAACATAAATGAGTCAAAGCTCAATCATCACACATAACTTATCCAATAACACCTCTAATATAGAACTTAACCGGGACCAACACAAACAACCACACTCACCCTCATAGTCAAAGAATACCATAAAGAAAGAGAGTCTTTAATACATAACATAAGAATATAGACATTGTCCTCAGAATGGAGGACTCAGCAACTAGCTTGAATAAGAACCACTAGCCACGTGGAGGAGGAGGATGACCAATTGGAGCTCCAGTTCCAACATGGTACCATCATGTAGGCATAGAGTATGCATTAGTACATTAGCATATACTAAGTATGTATGATGCAAAGCAACAAGAGATAGGTAACGTAATTGAAATGAATAAACATATGCAATGGATAGAATAATAACAATATAACATGTATGAATGATGCTTGAAGTAAAACATTCTTCTATAGAACATATTACATATGTAGAATGAGATCATCATTTGGCTAACAGGTTTACCACCTCCATCCTAGGTGATTGAGGTACCAACCCCTCAATTTGGTTATCGAATGTACCACCTTCTATTATGGGTGATTGAGGTATCAACCCCTCAATTAGGTTAGTAAGGTATCAACCCCCATTTAGGTTAATGAGGTACCAACTCCTCAATTAGGTTAATGAGGTATCAACCCCTTAATTAGGTTAATGAGGTATCAACACCTCAATTAGGTTAATGAACATCACACCCTCTATCAAAGTAGTCATTTCATAACGCTATAGATAAAAATGTCATAGGTATACATTCCTTTCATCATCATAAGGTCATTCAACTCATATGCCATATTTTAGGCCTTCAACAACTCAAGATACATAATCCGGGCATTTTATCAAACTTAGATCTACAGGGTTGAAACAGAGTAGGGGTGAGTACACCAAAATGTACCCAGTAGGTTCAACAGTCTAGGTAAGAGCAATCGAAACAAGCATATAATAAAGAAGAATCTTGTCCCTGCACCCAAAAATGTTAGACAAGATAACATATATATAATAATAATGAGCTAAGATATCCTCAAGAATCCATGACGCCATATAACCACAATGTGAAATATAATGCACAACACATCAATCCAAATACCAAGAGTGTCACAGCCTTGCCACCTGCCCCTAGTCAAGGAATATTAGAATGCCACAACCTTGCCACCTGCTTGTAGTCAAGGAATATCAGAATGTCACAACCTTGCTACCTGCCTGTGGTTAAGGTATATTATGTTTCCATGTCATTGCCACCTGCCCATGATCAAGGTATATGAAGTATGAATCTCACATTTGCCTCCTACCTGGGTCAAACAGGTTGTACTAATGTGAATCATAATGTCCTTGCCTCTTACCCAGGTCAAGGGATGATACAAGCAACACACAATGGATGGAAATCAATAGTGCAATCCAAATATGCATGTAAACATGTAAAATAACATTACAATAGGAATACCGAGGCATAAAACTAATAATAATCATATGTACTCAAGGATTGATATCAAGTGCCACAACTAATACCCAAACCATCATCAGATTTTAGATTATCATAATTATATCAATGAACAAGAGTGTTAACAACATCAAACCTTACTCGTCCTGCAAGAATATCAATATTACCAGACCTAACTCATCCTACATATGCAAGTATTACAATGATACCAGACCTAACTTGTCCCAAATATATAAATATAACAATGATGCAAGACTTAACTCGTCCCAACAATACAAGTATATCAATAATATCAGACCTTACTCATCCCAATTGGTGTCACAAATTGCATTTCGTCACATTCTATCTTAAATTCTCATTATCATAATACATCTCAGATAATCCATCATATCAAAATTATACCGCAGTTCGGCTCAACCAGATTCACTTTTTCATATTTCAAAACATCAACTCATTTACACAATTATCCATCTAAATCGCACAATTATCATATGAACAAGATCAATAAACAAATTCAGTTCCAAAAATTTAGCTGAACCTACCTCGATGCTGAAATCGTATTGAACAAGCTTTTAATCAACTCAAGTCCTCAAATTGGTCCCCCAATTCAATCAACCACTATCAACAATAGACAATACTCATCAAGAGAAGCATTTTGATACCGATATAGGCATAATTTAGGGTTAAGAGAAAAGTGGTCAAAATTAGAATTAAAATTTGAAAGTCCAAAATTTGAAAATTAATTTCAAAATCAAGTTCTACACAAAAAATAATGTTTATGGGTAAAAATATCATTAAAATCAAGTTTAAATTGAATGAGAAATTTACAACTAAATTTTGAAAGCCATGGTCTTAAAATCCACAATTTTGAACATCGAAATCATGAATTTGAAGACAAAATCAATAAAAATCTTAAGAAAAATACTTAGAATGGTGTTAGAAATGCTTATCTGATGTGCTGTCAAAATACAACATATTTGATGCCTAAAATAAGAGATTTTGCAGTTCTTAATGTGGCTTTTTGTGGTTTTTATTTGTTTTTATGTCGTTATTGCAGAAAAGGTAGGTTGGTATGATTGTGTGAGAAAATTACAGATTTTGCTGAAGTGCAGGGCATACGAACCTTCTATGAGTTGTAGCCTGAGCTACAAGCCGTAGGGTGATTTGTAGCAAAAAACAATGAGCAAAAATTAAAAATCTGGTAACTGGAGGTCAGCCCAATGAGGCCACTCTACGAGTCGTAGGTCTCACTACTACTCATATAGGTGGGTTCATAGTAAGAAACAGAGAGCTAAGAGTTTGTACCAAGAACTGAAGACCTAGACTATAAGAGAGGCATATGAGTCGTAGCTCAAGCAACAACTCATACTAGTGGGTCGTAACAGTCAAGTCCAAAAGGCAAAGTGCCTACCACAAAACCCTGATTATGACTCGTAGGTCACCCTACGAGTCGTACCTATGAAACGTACCTACTGCCAACTATCTTTTCTATTTAATTTTTATGGTTAAATTGTAAATAGTATAAATACTTTATTTTAGGGTTTTTAACCAGAGAGCTGAGAGAGAACTGATACTTTGAATATTGTAACATTCATTTTGAATATTCTCTCTAGGATATATCTAGGGTTTAGTGTAGATTCAATTTTTACTTTGAAGACCCACTTTTGGGGATTGCAAAATCACATTGTACTCATTTCTCCATTAATCCAAGCTTTTGATTTGCAACTTGTGATGCTTTTGTTCTTTATTTGTTTTAGGTAAAATTCTCAACTACAACAACAACAACATACCTAGTGAAATCCCACAAGTGGGGTCTGGAGAGGGTAGAATGTACGCAGACCTTACCACTATCTCATAGAAGTAGAGAGACTGTTTCCTGGGAACCCTCATCTCAAAAACCCATAAGCAGAAAGGACTAGATATGGCTGTAGATTATATAATGTGAAGAAAAGTAACACAATGTTTCACCTCACATTGTGATTTAATAGTACTCTGTTCAAACATTAGCTTTATATTTTAGCAAAGCAGACTCCTCAACACATTTCAAGAATGTAGCATTATCTGAAATTGGAATCAGACACCCACACTGCATCCTATGTGCAGAAACTTGGTACAAGTTATTCTGGCCTTCAAATGGAAATTTATTTTTGCAGTCATCAACATGACTACTCCTACCACTTTCCATGTATATAAGTATATAGATGTGAAATATCTAATGAAACACCAGACTCATCACTGAGAAAAAGTGAAGTACTTGCCAGCATTCTCATCACTGAAGAAGATTTTCCAAAGGAGTAAGTCTTCATAGACATAAATCAGGTAAATTCTCAACTATGTTTTCTATATTCATTGTTGTTGATTTTGCCTTATCCATGAGTAGCTAAATACCCACAACTTGGGGTTGTGGGAATTATGAGTAGTTGACTTAAAATAACCTAGACTTTGTACATTTCTTTGATTGGGGTTTTGCATGTATTGTTTATTTCCCTTCATTTTGATTGATGTTTGGTGGTGGCCAACACCAAACCCCACCTACTATCACGATCCCAACCAAGGCAGTGACAAATAGGAAAAGGGAAGTAAATGATGAAATTCAATTGATGTGTTCTCATCTAATCAACCAAACCTGACCAAGGGGAGGTTGACTGGGACAATGGGTAACAGTTGGTTAGCACACCATGGTTGTCGACCATGCGCCATGGTAGAATTCAACTTTCACCTTCACAAGAGGGTTGGAAGAACCAAAGTTATTATCCGATATACGACTTCCCAATTAGAGTTATGTTGTCTAGGGTAATCGAGTAAACGAATCATGGGGAACACAATTCCCAAGTTGTCCCTAAATTTGAGTGTCTTCCCGTATAGTATAGTGTTTATTTTTAGTTTTGTTTTTTAATTACAAACCCCCATTATCTAGAGATTTTAGTAATCAATGCTTGAAATGATTAGTAATGGATCTCTATAGTCATGCCTTATATTCCCTATGGATTCGACTCTAATCTCTAGTTAGATTAATTGCTGACATTGACCACTTTCTTGTTGGAGCATGAAGATTAGATCAGAAATGATAGTGTCGTTGCTGGGGAATATGGCTAAGTTCTTGACTTGACGTCACTATAGTTAGTTCAAATATAAATTTTAAGACTCTTTTGTATTTTACTTTTGTTGTTTTTATTGTTTGATTTTATTTGCAAAATGTACTAGGTTGTATGCCCAATACAAGGAGCCAAGGTTATCCCTTAGCTCCGACCAATTTGGAGATCTACCGACTCTTTAGGAGAATGGCTCAGGTGAATGATGATAATGCGGTTGAAGAATAAATTAATATGAATGATGATATTGGAAGAGAACAAAATCCACCCCCGTGGGATGATAGGCCACAACTTAGGGATTTCAATGAGAACGCTTATGGTTGGAATCAATATGGCTTGGACCCTATGGCCATGGACGTTGCGGGTGCTATAGTGCTGCCTCCATTATCGGCAGATGCTAAGTTCTCGGTATCAAGTGGGTTACTTCAAATGCTTCAGAACCACAATTTATTCATAAGGCTACCTTCAGAGGATCTCCACCGTCATCTCCATAATGTCGTCTTCGTCTGCAAGAGTGTCATAGGAACATAAAATCTTTCATTAGATGCAGTTGGTTTGCGAGTGTTTCCATTGTCATTAACTGGTAAGGCAGCTGTTTGGTTGTGAACTTCCTCTGGGTACAATAACAAGCTGGGCAGATCTTTAGAGAGTGTTTCTAGAGAGATATTTCCCAAGGCCAAAGAAGATCAAGCTTAAAGATCAAATAAACAATTTTGAGCAATTGTCGGGTGAATCTATTAGTACCACATGGGAGAGATTCACTAAATGCTTGAGAATGGTCCCTAATTACAAGATTGTGGATGACGCCTTGGTTGAGATTTTCTATCGGGCACTTGACGAGAATAGTCAAGATTGTGCCGACACGATCATGAGAGGCATCTTTTTTGACCAACCTTTTGCATTGATAGCCGCAAGGATGGAGCAAGTGGTTAAAACCAATAGAGCTTGGGGTCAAAGAGAGTGAGGCACAATGAAGACTTCTTGTGCCGTCAACACCAACAACGAGCAAGCGAAGGTCAATGAAGAGATCATGGAACAACTTGCTCAACTTCACACAAGTATGGACTTGGTATTAGAGAAAAATCAAGAAAGTATTCATGTGGTAGCGCACCAAACTCCTAAGGCTCCTATGTATGAAGATCCATTCTTAGATGAAGATGATTGCTTTGTGAGTAACCAAGTGGCGAGTTTTTGGAATAACCCCCAAGGTTCCAACTCAGACTATTAGAGTCAAGGTTTTGGGAATCAAGGTCGAAACTAAAACCGTGTAGGTGTATATAAGGGAAACCGACGTGGCTACTATTAAAGAGAGAGAGTGCCGGATGCCTAGTGGGGTAGAAGAGATCGCTATAGGAATGGTCCATATGTGCCACGCCATAACCATGATGCCGTGCCAAGTACTTCGAGCCTTAAAGAGATGTTTGACAAGTTATTGAAAAGAGCTGACCACCAAGATGATACGTTAAAAGGAATGAAATTGGACATTTCAAGCATAAACCAAAAAATAGAGTCTCACTACGTAGCGATTAAGCAATTAGAACAACAATTTAGGAAAGTTTCTTCGCAATTGAACCAGTTCCAAAAAGGTACCTTACCAAGAAGTATAGTTCAAAATCCAAAGAATAATGGGAATTGCATGAAAATCATGATTAGGAGTGGTAAAAGCACTGTGGATTCCCCTACGCCGGTTAGTGTGGATGAAAGTCGCAAGGGAGGGGATGATAAGAGAGCTAAAATGAATGACACAAATGGAAACCATAAGTGATTCAATACCTTTCCAAGACATCCCCCACCTTTTCCTCAAAGGCTTAGAAGAAAGAAGTGGATGGTAAGGTAGAGAACTTTTCAGAAATGATCAAGAAGTTGTCGGTGAACATTCATTTGATTGGAGCTTTAGAGAGTATACTGGGTTATGCAAGGTGCATGAAAGATCTAGTCTAGGAGAAGCAAATGGTGAGTCAAGGCATTTCCCAAATGTACCATTACTGCACCGCCATCACTACCAAGTCACTGGCCCCAAAAAACGTAAAGACCCGGGCAATTTCACCATACCATGTACAGTTCGGAAATTATCATTTGCCAAATCACTTTGTGATCTAGGTGCTAGCGTAAATTTGATGCCACTCGCTATATTCAAAAATCTTGGATTGGGTGCTCCTATACCCACTAAGATGCAGTTACTAATGGCAGACATAATCGAGAAATCCGTGAGGGTGCTTTATGATGTACTGGTAAAGGTAGACAAATTTATAGTTCTTGCAGATTTTGTTACTCTTGAATGTGAGGTGATTTTGTTGTGCCTATCATTCTGGGGAGACCTTTTCTAGTCACAGGTCGCACTCTGGTGGATTTGGAGAAAGGATTGCTTACATTCAGGTTCGGTGAATAAGCAGTAGTGTTCCAAGTCTGCCAACAAAATAGTAAAGACTGTGATTTAAGGGTAATCATAGTGATTGAAACTGTTGATGATATTGAGTCAGAGGTTCCAGTCGAGCTATGCCTTGGGGTTGATCCCTTAGAAGAAGTGCTGATGAACTTTGATAGTGAATGTATTCCAGATTATGAGGAGACCGTGAATGCTCTTAGTATATCATTTGACCCGAGGTGGCAAGCAAAGTTAGAACTCAACTTGCAAAACAGGGAATCTCCACCCACAAGACCTTCCATAGAAATCCCACCGGAGTTGGAATTGAAGGCACTCCCTTCACATTTGAAATATGCATTTCTAGGAGAGCATGACACATTGCCCATCATCATTGCTGTAGATTTGAATGAACATCAGGCAGAGGCTCTAGTGGCAGTGCTAAAAAAATTCAAGAGGGCTATTAGGTGGACTATTGCAGATATCATTTGCATCCCTCCTGGCATATGCACCCACAAGATCCAACTGGTGAAGGACTACAAGCCCAGGGTAGAGCACCAATGACGGTTAAATCCTCTAATGCAAGAAGTGGCTGGAAAAGAAATCATCAAGTGGTTAGATGCAGGGGTAATCTATCTTATCACATACAGTGAGTAAGTGAGCCCTGTGCAATGTGTCCCGAAGAAAGGGATATAGTGTGGTGCCAAATCATGTGACTGGTCACTGGATTACAGAAAACTTAATGCCATGGTGGTACCCCATTTCTTTGGGACACATTGAAAATCATGAATTTGAAGACAAAATCAGGAGAAATCTTAAGAAAAAAACTTAGAATGGTGTTAGGAATTCTTATCTGATGTGCTGTCAAAGTACAACACATTTGGTGCCTAGAACAAGCGATTTCGCGAGTTCTTAATGTGACTTGTTATGGTTTTATGTGTTTTTATGTTGTTATTCTAGAAAAGATAAGTTGGCATGATTTTGAGTTAAAAATACAGATTTTGCCGAAGAGCAGGACATACGAGCCTTCCTACAAGTTGACTGATCTACGAGTCGTAGGGTGATCTCATAGCAAGAAATAGTGAGCAAAAATCAGAAATTAGCTTAAGTGAAGGTCAGCCCCACGAGGCCACTCTACGAGTCATAGGTACCACTATGACTCGTATAAGTGGGTTCCTAGCAAGAAACAGAGAGCTAAGAGTTCAGACCAAGAACTGAAGGCTTAGACTACGAGAGGAGCATACTAGTCGTAGCCCTAGCAGCGACTCGTACCAGTGGGTCACAACAGTCAAATCAAAAATGCAAAGTGCCTATCAAAAAACCCTAATTATGACTTGTAGGTTACCCTACAAGTCATACCTATGCGACGTACCTGCTGCCAGCTGTCTTTTCTATTTAATTCTTAGGGTTAAATTGTAAATAATATAAGTACTATATGTTAGGGTTTTAGACCAAAGAGCCGAGAGAGAACTGATACTTTGAATATTGTAAGATTCATTTTGAATATTCTATGTAGGATATTTCTAGGGTTTAGTAGATTCAATTTTTACTTTGAAGACCCATTTTTGGGGATTGCAAAATCACATTGTACTTATTTCTCCATTAATCCAAGCTTGTGGTTTGCAACTTGTGGTGCTCTTGTTCTTCATTTGTTTTGGGTAAAATTCTCAACTGTCTTTTATTTGCATTATTGTTGATTTTGCCTTAGCCATGAGTAGCTAAGTACCTACAACTTGGGGTTGTGGGAACCATAAGTAGTTCATTTGAAATAGCCTAGACTTTGTGCATTTCTTTGATTGGGGTTTTGCATGTATTTGTTTATTTCCCTTCATTTTGATTGATGTTTGGTGGTGGCTAATAAGAAACCCCGCCTACTATCATGATCCCGACCAAGATACTGACGAATAGGAAAAGGGAAGTAAGTGACATGATTCAATTGATGTGTTCTCATCTAATCAACCAAACCTGACCAAGGGGAGGTTGATTGGGACTATGGATAATGGTTAGTCGGCACACCATGGTTGTCGACCATGCGTCATGGTGAAATTCAACCTTCACCTTCACAAGAAGGCTGGAAGAACCTAAGTTACCGTCTTGCATATGAATTCCCAATTAGAGATATGTTGTCAATGGTAATCGAGTCAATGAATCGTGGGGAATACAATTCTTAAGTTGTCCCTAAATTTGAGTGTCTTCCCCGTATAGTTAGTATAGTGTTTATATTTAGTTTTGTTAAATCACAAACCCCCTCCCCTTATCTAGAGATTTTAGTAATCGATACTTGAAAAATTAGTAGTGGATCTCTATAGTCAAGCCCTGTATTCCCTGTGGATTCGACCCTAACCTCTTGTTAGGTTAATTGCTGACAGCGACCAATTTCTTATTGGAGTGTGAACATCATATCATTATCTAACAAAAATCTTCAAAAACCCTTCTTCAAAATCGCCTCACAAAGCTTGGAAATTCAAAACTTGATTAAAAATGGTGTTTCTCAAGTTTTAATCTGTCCAAGCATAAAATATTCTCCATGAACGTGGAGTTTTAATCTGTCTCAAGTCTGCTGCCAAAAGGACCTCTGCCATCGTGAAGACCAACCCGCAAAAATAGATAGTAAATGGTAGGGAGGTCACTCACACACCAACACTTCGCGGAGCTTGGCAACATCATGTCCTCCGCAAAAGCGAAGAAAAGAAGCACCTACAGTAGAAGACAACAAAAATAGGCAACCAAGTCCAAATTTCGTACTTGGAATGGACCGTCAAAACTCATCCAAACTCAGAATTTCATAAACCAAATATGTGTTCATACTACAAACAACTATTCGGACTAAACGGATTTATCAGAAATCAGTTTCATGGCCTCCTCACCTCATTTACCAATGCAAGTTGACATGACTAGTTCAAAACTCAAAATACCAAAACTATTTTCGGTAACTTCAAAACTTATTCGTGAACATTTCTAGCATTAGTTTCAGCATATGAAATTAGTAAAAGTTTCGGAATTCCTATTCGAGCCACCGAATTCTGAATGTTGACCAAAGTCAAAATTTGGTCTTAGAAACGACTAAAATCACAACTTTTGGCCTATAAACTTAATTTTAACACCGTATTAAGTTTTGAACTTCTCAAAGTTGAGTTTCGACATTCCAGAGCTGATAAAATCAACGGATCTCCGATCCGACACCCAAATCTTAGAATGATACAAAAACTCACTTTTTTTTATAACTTAAGCCTCCAAAAATGCTAAATTCATATTTTCAAATTTTAAAACTTATGATTCCATTTCCAACCATACAGATAGTTCAAATTAGGCCCAAAGTAACTTATGAAGGGGTGAAACAATAATTTTCACGCATGATGCCAAAAATTACCAATCAGGTCACTACATCATTCAGCATTAAGAAAAATGTTCATCCTCAAACATAAGAAAAAGAGGAGTACTTGAAGCCTCAAAAAGGTTGGAATATCTTACTTGTATGTCAAACTCTAATTCCCAAGTAGCCTCATCAACAGAACGATGCTACCATTGAACCTTCACAGAAGGTATATCTTTGGAACTCAATCTTCGGACTTGTCAGTCTAATATGGCTATAGGTTCCTCTTCGAAGGACAAATCTAGACTGAACTCAATAGAGACATAAAAAATTACATGGGAATCATCTAGATGTATCGACGCAGTATAGAAACATGAAAAAATAGGATGAACGGAGGATAATCTCGGTGGTAAAGCCAACTCATAGCCTACCTCACCAACTCTCCTCAAAATCTAAAATGGGCCAATGAATCTGGGACTAAGCTTGCCCCTCTTCTAAAATCTCATCACACCTTTCATGGGGTGAAACTTTTTAACCAAACACTGTCTTCGATAGAGAATTCAAGAGGCCTAACGCTCTTATCAGCATAGTTCTTCTGGCGACTCTGGACAGTCAAAAGTCTACTTTGAATTAGTCGGACCTAATTCGTGCCATCCTAAAGCAAATCAACACCCATACCTCAGCCGAACCTGAATCAAACCATCCGGTGGGTGATCTACATCTCCGACCATATAGGGCCTCAAATAGTGCTATATGGATGCTGGAACGGTAACTATTATTATATACAAATTCTGCCAATAGTAAGTGCTGCTCCCACTGGGCCCCAAAATCAATAACACAGGCCCTAAGCATTTCCTCCATCGACTGAATGGTGTGCTCTGTCTAACCATTAGTTTGAAGGTGAAAACCTGAACTTAAATCTACTCTAATACCCAAACCACGCTGTAGAGCCCACTAAAAATGAGAAGTAAACATAGACCCTCTATCTAATATTATCGAGACTAGTACAACATGCAGTCTGATAATGTTTTGGGTGTGCAACCTAGCCAGCCACTCTGCACTTTAGCTAGTCCTCATCGGTTAGAAGTGTGCCGACTTGTTCAATTGATTAACAATCACCCAAACTGAATCAAACTTTCCCAAGGCCTTGAGCAAACCTATAACAAAGTCCATAATCACTCTCTCCCAGTTTCACTCAGGGATAGGCATCCTTTGCATCGATCCTCCAGGGTTTTGACGCTCATACTTCACCAATTGATAATTCGAACACTTGGCCACGAACTCGGCTATGTCTCTCCTCATGCCACACCACTAATAATGCTATTTAAGATCAGGATATGTCTTATCCACACCCAGATGAATGGAATATCTAGAAAAATAGACATCCTCTAATATCAATCTCAACCAATCCCCAACTTTAGCCACGCAAACTCTACCATTAACCTTCAAAACACCATCAGAATTAAAAATAGCCACTTGGCTTCACCTCTCAACACTTTGTCATAAATCAAGCATAATCTAGGGTGCTCCAACTGTTGAGCACATATTTGATCAAGTAAGATCTAGCCTAAACAAAGGCCAAAACACTTTGGGGAGGAAAAATATCCAAACAAACCATCTGTCTAGCAAGTGACTGAACCTCCAAAGCTAAGGGTCTCTCCTCAACCCTCAAGAATGTCAGACTCCCCATACTTGTAGTGTCACCACCCAAGCCCAGGGACAAGACCCCAATCAAGCCTCTTAACATATCATTACATATCCTTGATTGCGGAAGCAATAAAATACCAACAATGGATAGAAAAAGGGGGTAATACGGGGCTAAGAGACATCTTTCATATCATAAACATCAAGAGTCAAGAAAGTCAATCTTACGGCATCATTACATAACGTGTCTAACAACACCTTTAAACATATTAATTAGCGGGGGCCAAGACAAGCAACCGGGCTCACTCTAATAGTCAAAGAATACAATATAAGGAAAGAGAGTATTTATACATCGCATAAGGTCAAAGACATTATCCTCGAAATCGAGGACTCACCAACTTGCTTGAGATTAATCGTTCTAGCTATGTGGAGGAGAAGAATGATCAAGTGGAGCTCCAGTTCCTATATGGTAACATCATGTAGCCATAGAGTATGCATTAGTACGTTTGAATGTACTAACTATGTAGGATGCATTGCAACAAGAGATAGGCAGCATAATCTAAATATATATTTAGGCAATAAATAAGCATATAGCTATATGACATGCATAAATAATGCTTGTAGTAAAACATGCTTACTTAGAACATATTACATGTGTAGAAAGAGACCATCATTAGTAACCAAGGCCCACCACCTACTTGGCAAGGTGATTGAGGTATATTGAGGGTTAGACCTATTTTTCACTCAATTTTTCCCTCTAATCAAGAATATGAAGTAAAATTTTCAATATCACGTACTGATTTTTTGATATATGAAAATTACAATTTCGAGCACTTTCGAGCCATATTTTTGGGCACTTTTTAGGGTCGTTTCAATATCTCCCCCTTGGAAAAATTCATCCCTGAATGTCAAAGAAACTTATATAAGAAGAGAAATCATGAACAAATCAATCCCACAAGAATGCAATAATACACTTAAACATCATTTTCAAAATCTCAATCATAAGTGTAAAAATCACTATAAACTTGTCAACATAAACATGAATGCATGCAACGGACACATAGGGATGATACATGATACCTGAAATCACATAGAACACTTAGAATTAGAATCTTAGGCTTGAGTACAATGAAAGCAATGATAATATTGCTATTGCACGTCCGCTTCGGCCTCCCATTAGCACATTCGACTTGTTGATTCCTCTAGAGGACCGTAACGGAAGCCATATCCTTGTTCCTCAACTTATTCGCTTGTCTATCCAAGATCTCTACTGGAACTTCTTCATAAGTTAAATAATCTTCAACAATCCCTACAACATCCAATGGAACAATGACATTTAGATCACCCATTCATTTCCTCAACAGAGATACATGAAAGACTAGATGAACCAAGTCCATTTCATTAGGCAACTCCAATTAATAAGACACCTTGTAATCCTCCTCAACACCCTATTAGGACCCATAAATCTTGGATTCAATTTACCCTTTTTACCAAAATGAACCACACCTTTCATGGGTGAAACCTTCAAATAGACCCAATCACCAACTTGAAAATTCAAGCTCCCTTCTCCTCACATCGGCATAGGACTTTTGATGACTTTGGGCTATTTTCAACTTCTCCCTAATCATGCTTACCTTCTCCATAGCCTCCATGACTAGATTCGGACCCAACAAAGCCATTTCTCCCACTTCAAACCACACGACAGGTGATCTACAGGGCCTACCATAGAGGGCCTCAAAAGGAGCCATGTCAATGCTAGAATATAGTTATTATTATAGGAAAACTCAATCAATGGATGATGATTTCCCTAACTACCCTTAAACTCCAAAATACAAGATCTAAGCATATCCTCAAGAGTTTGGATAGTTCTTTCGGCTTGGCCATCCATTTGAGTGTTAAAGGTCGTACTAAGCTTAACTTTAGTACCAAGACCTCTTTGGAAGGACCTCCAAAAGTGTGAAGTGAATTGACCATCACGATCTGATATGATGGACAAAGGCACCTATGCAATCTAACCAACTCATGAATGTACAATTTAGCATAGTCTTCGTCCCCACAAATAGTCTTAACCGGTAGGAAATGAGCTGACATTGTCATTCTATCAACCATAACATAAATAGAATCAAAACCATTTCTATTCTTAGGCAACCCAACCAAAAAATCCATGTTAATTTCCTCCCACTTTCAAGTAGGAATCTCTATATCTTGGGTTAGGCCACCCGAACTTTGATGTTCAGCTTTGACTTGTTGGCAACTATGGCAACTAGACATAAATTTGGCAATATCTTTCTTCATACCTCCCCACCAAAACACATCCCTCAAATCTCTATAATCTTGGTAGAATCAAGGTGAATGGAATAGGAAGAATTATGATCCTCCTTCTTTCTCAAATCATCAACACAAGGCACAGATAACCTACCTTAGTATCTAAAATGGCACTATCTCCCCCTTGGGAGAAAACCTCCACCTTGCCCTCTCTCACCAAGGCCTTCAATTCTAACAAGGAGGGGGTCAAGATCTTGCTTCGCTTTTACCTCAACCACTAAGGAGAACTTTGAACCATCAACAACCAAAATACCACCGTTATCAACCTCTTCCAACCTAACCCCCAATCTAGCTAACTGATGAAGCTCTCTAGCCACCTCTTTTCCCCTATCATCAATATGAGCTAGGATACCCATAGACACCCTACTCAAAGCATCCGCAATAACATTAGCCTTACCGAGATGATAATGCACACTCATATCATAATCCTTAAGAAGCTCTAACCACCTTCATTGTCTTAAGTTGAGATCTTATTGAGTGAACACATATTGGAGACTCTTATGATCGGTAAACACATCAACATACACTCCATACAACTAATGACGCCAACTCTTCAATGCAAATACCACAATAGCCAATTCAAGTTCATGAGTAGGATAATTCTTTTCATGCACTTTGAGTTGTATAGAAGAATTGGCTATCACCTTACCATTTTGTATCAAAACACAACTCAAACCAATCTGGGAGGCATCACAATACACAAAAACCCTTCCAACCTTTCGGTAGGGATAAGATAGGAGCGGATACAAGCTTATCCTTCAAGATTTGGAAACTCTTTTTACACTCTTCGGTCCACACAATCTTAGCCCTATTTTGAGTTAACTTATTCATGGGAGAAGCGACAGAAGAGAACCCATTCATAAATCTCCGATAGGAACCTGCTAAATCCAAGAAGCTTCTAATATCAGATGGAGTCAAAGGTCTAGGCCAATTTCTAACTACTTTTGTCTTTTTATGATACATATTAATACCATTCCCTGATACCACATAACCTAGAAAGGAAACTTCTTCCAACCAAAATTCACACTTCTCATATTTGGCATACAACTTCTCTTCTCTCAATTTTTGCAACACCACCCTCAAATGACTTACATGCTCCTCCTTAATATGAGAATAGATCAAAATATCATTAATGAAAACCATAACAAACAAATCAAGGCAGGGTTTAAAGACCCTATTCATAAAATTCATGAAGATAGCCGGAGCATTGGTCAATCCAAAAGACATAACCAAAAATTAATAATGCCCATACCTAGTCCAGAAGGCCATCTTGGGAATGCCACACTCTCTCACCTCTTGATGATGCCTAGACTAAAGATCAATCTTAGAGAAGTGATTAGTCCCTTGAAGTTTGTCAAACATGTCATCAATCCTTGGTGGAGGATACTTATTCTTTATGGTGACTCTATTAAGTTGCCTATAGTCAATGCACCCATTCTTCTTCTGCACAAACAACATCGTGTACCCCAAGGTGATTGGCCAGTCCTAATGAAACCCTTCTCCTATAAGTCCTTTAATTGCTCTTTCAACTCTTTCAACTCTACCGCGGCCATACAGTAACATAAATAGGTTGAGTATCAGGGAGGAGGTCTATGCCAAAATCTATTTTCCTTTTAGGAGGAAAGGTCGCTAGGGAAGACATCTAGGAATTCATTAACCACCGGAACAGACTCTATGGAAAGGACTTTAGACCCGACATCCATAACTCTCACTAGATGATAGAGACACCTCTTAGAGATCAACCTTTGGGCTTTAATGAAAGAGATAAACCTACCCTTGACCACCACATCATGACTCTCCCACTCAAGGACGAGTTCATTTGGGAATTGAAATTTGATCCTATGGGTTCTACAATCAATAGAGGCATAATATGCATGCAACCAATCCATCCTAAAAATGATAACAAAATTCATCTTATCTAACTCAATAAGGTCACAAGGCAATATTTTATACAAGATGTAAATGGGTTAATTTCTATAGGCCTTTCTAGCAATAATAGATGCACCAATGGGAGTAGACACCTCATAAGACTCACACAACAATTTCGAATCAACATGAAACTTTTTTGTCAACAAAAGGAGTAACAAAACAAAGAGTAGCAACTAGGTCTATTAATGCATACAAATTAAAATAAAGACTTTTAACGTACCGATGATGATATCAGGCACCTCATCAACCCCTTGTATACCTTGGAGTGCATAGAACCAATTGTGCCTTGGGGAACCACCTTGTGGACTTCCTCTCCCCAAAGAAACCGCATTAGCAGCCCGACCTTGTGGACGAACATCTTTACCCTTGTTGTGATTACGTGGACAATCTATTGCCTTATTCCCCACTTCCCCACAACTATAACAAGCACTAGTATACCTCAAACATGGGTCACTATGACCCTTACCACATTTTGGACACATAAAATTAGGCACCATACTACCATCACCTTGGGCCCCTGGGTAGTCATTACTAAACCTTCCATTAGGAGTATGAGAAGACCCTTGGCCTTGATGAAACCAGCCACCCTTGGGAGTTTGGAACCTCCAATCAAATCAGGCCCTCTTGGCCTCATTACACCTCTTCTTTCTCAACTTCTCCCCTTCCAGTTGTTTGGCATAAGTCATCAAGCGGGACAAATATATGTCACTTATCAACATGGTGGTACAACATTCTTCACTCACCAAATCATCTACACCCATCACAAACTTATTCATTCTAGACCTTGAGTCGGCAACAAAGTGCGGAGCATATTTTGAGAGTTGATTGAACATGAGGACATACTCCCTCACACTCATAGATCCTTGCTTCAAGTTTATGAAACTCAATCATTTTTGCCTCCCTAAGCTCAAGAGGAAAGAACCGGTTGAGAAAAGTTGCCTTGAACTCTTCCCATGGAATCACATTGTTGCTTCTCTTCTCCTCCTTCCATTGAGTATGCCATATTTGGGCCACCCCCTTGAGTTGGTAGGCCACCAACTCTGTCTTCTCTTCTGATCTCATACCCATGATAGCCAACAGTTTGTATACTTGATCAATAAACTCTTGAGGGTCCACATCCACCTTAGACCCATTGAACTTTGGTGGGTTCATCCTCATAAAGTGCCTCCCTCGAGATGCCGGAGTAGGAGTATGATAAATTTGGGCCCCTTGATTGGCTTGATTAGCCACAAATTGAGCTACAAAGGTGAGAGCATCTCGAAGCTCTCTATGAGCCGGTTGTTCCTTGGGTATGCGGGCTTTTCTTCCTCTTGTGTTAGGCATGATCTAACATAGCGCAAAACAATTGTTAGGGGGAAAAACCTTACCGTAACTTCTATTGCACGACATAGAGTAAGAAGAAGGGAAACATTTTCTAAAACATCTTATAGCCTCCTACTCATAGTTGTAGTGCACAACAAAACCATGAATAAGACTCTAATCAACGTGTGTGTTAGATTCCGAGGACCATTAACAAACTAGTACTCTGATACCAAGTTTGTCACGACCCAAGCCTAGGGCCCAGACATGAAACGGCAAATGTGAAACCCGAAGGGACCCCAATCAAGCCTCTTAACATGTCATTACACATCTTGGTCACGAAAGTAATAAAATAACAACAATTGATAGAAAAGGGGGTAATACGAGGTTAAAGGATATCTTTCATATCATAAACATCAAAAGTCAACAGAGTCAATCTTATAGCATCATTACATATCTTGTCCAACAACACCTCTAAATATAGAACTTAGCGATGGCCAAGACAAGCAACCGGGCTCACCCTCATAGTCAAAGTATACAATAGAAGAAAAGAGAGTCTTTATACATAGCATAAGATAAAATACATAGTCCCCAAAATTGAGGACTCATCAACTTGCTTGAGAGTAATCGTACTAGCCACGTGGAGGAAGAAGATGATCAAGTGGAGCTCCGATTCCAACATGGTAACATCATGTAGGCATAGAGTATGCATTAGTATGTTTGAATATACTAAGTATGTATGATGTAATGCAACAAGAGATAGGCAACATAATCAAAATGCATATTTAGATAATAAATAACATATAGCAATATGGCATACATGAATGATGCTTGTGGTAACACATGCTTACATAGAACATATTACATGTGCGGAAAAGACCATCATTGGTAACCAAGGCCTACCACCTCTTTGGCTAGGCGATTGAGGCATATACCCCTTAATATGGTAGCACGAGCCTACCACCTCTTTGGCTAGGCGATTGAGGCATATACTCCTTAATATGGTAGCACGGGCCTACCACCCCCCGAGCGAGGTGATTGAGGTATAAACCCTCTAATATGGTTGTTCAAGCTACTAACCCCCAAGTGAGGCGATTGAGGTATAAACCAACCAATATGGTTGTAGGGGAATACCACCCCCTAAGCGAGGCGATTGAGGTATATACCCCCAACATCGTAGTTCGGGCTTAGTACCCTCGAATGAGGCAATTGATCAACATCCAACACCATAGATACCATTCACGAAATTAACATATATACATATCTCTTTCATCTTCATAAAGTCAATTATCTCATATACCATGTATTAGGCCTTCAACAACTCAATAAGCATTAACTGGACCTTTTATAAAACATTTAGTCGATGTGTAATGCTAGTATGAAACTATGCAATTCAAGAGTGAAATCATGCAAGAAAATCTAATTTAAAACTACCCACCAACACTAGGTAGTACCCTCATGCAATATACATCAAAACTCTTCATCAAGTCTAAAGACAAATCTAAGTTTTATAGCTCAAAACATGCTAAGTTTTATAGCTTAAAACATGCTTAAACAGTCACACTTTTATGAAACCCCAACATAGTTCAAAGTCAAATTCACATTAAGTAAGACCCATAAGTGACTCAACATAGAAACATGAGATTTATGTAAAAAGGAAGCTTGGGCACCGTGGGTGAAAGGACCCAATGGTTGAAACCCACATACCTTAGTTTTGAAGAATTCCTTGATGAAGATTGGACATGGAGACTTGAAGCTTGAGTGAAATTCTTAAGATTCAGATGAGTTTTGGCACTTGAATTTTGGGTGAAATTTTTCTAAGAGTTTGACAAAGTATTAGAGAATGTCTTGTATGATAGGAAGGTGAAATATGGATAAGTATAGGTATTTTCACGCATATGAAGACTTAGGCCCAATACCCAAAAGTCTAGGACTGAAATGAAAAATTGGAAAAAGAATAACACAGTGGCGTGCCATGGCCACATCGCTCCAAGAGCGCGCATTGCTCTCTGGAAATTGTATTTTGCATTTTTCAGATTTTGATATGGTTTCTCTAAAATTGAGGTTAGACCCATTCCCCACTTAATTTGACCCTCTGAACAATAATATGAAGTCAGATTTTTGATATCAAACACGAATTTTAAGATATATGGAAAATACAATTCTGAGCACTTTCGAGGAACATTTTCGGGCACTTTATGGGGTCGTTTCAAGTAGCCTTCCGGCTTAAAGAATCTGCCACCACATTGACCTCCTGGGGTGATATAAAATAGAAATATCATATTTTTTAAGCAACTCCAACCACTTACGCTGTCTCATGTTCAGATTAGGCTGAGAAAGGATGTATTTGAGAGTTTGGTGTTCGGTGAAGATCTCACAATAAAGCCCCAAAAGATAATGTCGCCACAACTTCAACATGAGTACAATTGTCGCCAACTCTAAATCATGGGTAGGGTAGTTTCTCTCATTCACTTTCACCTATCTAGAAGATAGGATATTGTCACAACCCAAGCCTAGGGCCTAGACATGACACGGCGAGTGGGGAACCCGAAGGAACCCCAGACAAGCCTCTTAACTCGTCATCACACATCATTGGTCGCGGAAGAATATAAAACATTAAAAAGCAAGAATAGGGGCAAATGAGCTAAGGGAAAAGCTTGCACAATATCATAGTCAAGAGGCAAGAGTCAAACTCATATCATCGATACATAACATGTCCAACAAACACCTCTAATACATAGACAAGAGCGGAGGCCAAGACAAGCAACCGGGCTCACCCTCATAGCCAAAATAGACAATAAAAAAGAATATTCTAATACATAATAAGAGCAACATAGACTAAGGTCCTCGAAGTGGAGGACTCACCAACTAGGTTAGTAGTATCGAACTAGCCACGTGGAGGAGGTTGATGATTAATTTGGGCACAGGTTCCTACATGGTGACATCATGTAGGCAAGAGTATGTGTTAGTACATTTGAATGTACTAAGTATGTAGGATGCAATACAACGAGAGATAGACATCATAATCAAAATGCATAATAATAGGCAATAGACATCATATAATAAGTAAAACGTGTTTAAATATCTCATGCTCATATAGGATATCATATGTGTAGAATAGACTAAGCTAGATCTCCAAAGTACAAAACCTTTGGTAGGTTAGTGATGATGCCACCCCATCACTTAGGTGGTGAAGTACTAACACTTCACTCTGTTAGTGATAATGCTGCCTCTTCACCTAGGTGGAGAAGTACAAACCCTTCCCTCGATTGATGAGCACAAACCCCCATATTGGTTAGTGATAATACCACTCCATCACCTAGGTGGAGAAGTACAAACCCTTCCTTCGGTTGATAAGTAAAAACACCCATCTCGGTTATCCGGGTTCTCAGACCCCCTGATTGGGCATGGTCTAATGCAACACTTTTATATAGAGTATCCCATGTACATAAGCTCATTTTATCATTGTATAGTTGATCATATCATATCTAATGCCTTGGACCTTCAACTCCTCAAGAAACCACATTCAGACATTTTATTAAACACTTAGAGGGTGTGTAATGCTAGTATAAAAACATGAAATATACAGATAAAATCATGCAAGAAAATTCATTGTAAAATCATAGATCAACACCTTGAAACACCCTCAAGAAACATACATCAAAACCCCTCCTCAAATATTATAATAGATCAAGGGTTTATAGCTCAAAACATATCAAACAATCACAATTTCACATAGTTTTAACATAATGTGCAGTGAATTTCATAATAATCAAGACCCATATGTAAATCAACTTTAAATCATGCAATTTGAGTAAAATGATACTTGGTATCATAGGTGAAAGGAACCCATGAAAGAAACTCACATACCTTAGGTCTAGAGTTACTTGGAATTGAGATTGGGAAGAATAGAGGTTTGGAAATGATCTTGGAATCCAATCTTGTTCTTGGATTTCCTTGAAGTTGAATTGGGGCTTGATAGAGGATCTTGAGAGGATTTAGGAGTGTGATTGAGATGAGAGTAGTGAAATTGGGTCCTTAGGAATAGGGTTTAAGTATTTTAGGAAGGTTAAGATAGCCTAGGAAGTCAAAAAGGGTCATTAGAATAATTAGCATTTACGAATATGTCATTAGTGAACGGATGGAAAATTTGGAAAAGTGTGGCCTCACTGGAGTCTTGATTGGTTGTGTGGAACTCCACGGGTCGTGTGGAGTGCCCCTGAGACAAGACATAGACAGAAAAATGGAATTGGAACACTTGAGAAAACGTTAGCGTCAATTTCACTTTGACGGACCACTTCACGGGCCGTGTGGTGCTTCATGGTCCATTTATTAGTCCGTTGCACCACACTTAGTGCAGACAATGAGACCAGGCCACTCATGCCTGGGTGCCACTCATGCCTAGGTGCCACTAGTCGTCATCCTCCACACGGCCCGTCAACAGTGCCCGTGGCACCACCCTTAGCAATATTTTCCCCAAGTCCAACAAGCTTTCTTTGGCACACCTTGTGGCCATCCACACGGTAAATGGTGAGACACATGACCCATTCCACTAGTCGTTTGACCTTTCTTAGTTCCAAAAATGGCCTTTTACAACCCCATATGACCTAAACGGGCCATCAAAAGACACACTGGCCATCAAGCTGTCCGTTTGACATCACTGCACTAAGAGGGTCTCACGAAAATGATCAAAACTCCTTCATCCAACATCTAAATGAGGTGAAACCAAGTGCGTTGCGAAGCTAACGCAAAGTACTTCCTATTACTTAGGAAAAAAATGACCTTATCCAGCCCCAAGCAATCCAAAGGTCCTGTCCGAGGCAACACTGCCCGTCAAACTGTCCGTGTGACATCACTGCATAGGAGGGTCTCATAAAAATGGTCATAAATCCGTCCCCTAACCTCGGAATGAGGTGAAACCAAGTGTGTTTGAAAGATATAGCAAAGAGCTTTCATTTGACATGTCGTGGTCCACCCAGTTCCAACTGTGCTAAAAGTTATGCTTTCTTAAAGTTGACCCTTGCATGAATCATCACCCAAAACTCAACTCTTAGGGAAGTCTTAAACTCGTTTAGGTACTAGGAGTCTCCCATGAACCTAATACACCCCAAACCTAACCAAATAAGGCTTGAAACATGGATACATAAGAGCACAGAGTTACAGGGTGTCACAATATCTCCCCCTTGGGAACATTCATCCCCAAATGTCAAAGAAACATACACAAGGGAAGTAGTCATGAAGACTTTAGCCCTAACATGAATGCAACAATGCACATAAACATGATTTTCAAGAAAATTTCAACATGTACATCAAAATTCTCATAATCTTATTAACATGAACATGAATGCATGCAATGATATAAGGGTCAAAACTTGAGACTTGGAATCATAAAAAGGACTTGACATGTCATCATAAGCTTGAATAGAATAAAAGAGATACAGATATTGCTTCTCTATGCCTGCACTAGCTCCCCGAGAAACATATATGAATAGACAACTCTTCCAAAGGGGCTTTGATGAACACCATATCCTCATTAACCAACTTTTCCACCCTTCCATCCAATACCACCACCGGGACCTTCCCCTAAGCCAACTTGTCATCCATATCACCCACAATTTCAAAGAGTGTTATAACACTAGAGTCACCAACACATCCCATCCCCTTGGGAGACAATCTCCACTCTATCATCATCTCACCCAAAACTTCCATCTCTAATAAGGCGGAATCAAGGCCTTTCCTAATCTAGATCTCTTAAACCAAGAAGATTCGAAATCACCAAGGACACTATACTACCATTCCCAGCTTCCCTCAACCTATTTCCAACCTAGCCAACCGATGGACCCTACTAGTCTCCTCTTTACCACCATTACCATCTATGCTAAGCTACCCATGAGCACCTACTTAGAGCACCAACCATAATGCCAGCCTTACGGAAAAAAGAACTAAAGCACACTCATCTCATAATCCTTAAAGAATTCTAACCACCTTCTTGTAATCCACAAAGCACACTTATTATCTTTTAGTAAACATCCTCTCATCCTCCAAGACTCGCAACACTACCCCTAAATAATTCACAAGCTCTACATAATTCAACACCTCATTACTAGAGACCACCACAAACATACAAAAGTAGGGTTTTAAGACCCTATTCTAGAGACCCATAAACATAGCCAATGCATACATCAACCAATCTCCATGAATACACAACATTCATGCAACTATTCCATCCCAAGTATAACACCACAAACCACCACACCAACTCTAACAAGTCACAAGGAAAAACCTAATGCAAGATAAACA
This sequence comes from Solanum clarkiae, assembly GCA_011800125.2. NCBI lineage: Eukaryota > Viridiplantae > Streptophyta > Magnoliopsida > Solanales > Solanaceae > Solanum > Solanum clarkiae. The sequence goes on along the minus strand of JAABOM020015633.1, from coordinate 76,697 downwards.
TGGATCAACACTTATGGACTTTCTAGCAACCAAAAAGAATAAAGAAAGAAACAATGGCAATTGGCCCCAACAATGCACACACATCAAAGCCAAGGAAACTTCAACTTACCGGTAATAACATCAGGCACTTCTTGCCTCCCTTGAAGAGCATAGAAATTATTACACCTCGGGGAACCCCTTCTATCAACTTCACCACCTTTACCCTTATTGCGATACTGAGGGCATTCAAACTTTTTGTGACCCATCACTCCACAAGTAAAATAAATATTAGTGGCCCTCAAGCATGGGCCACTATGACCCTTACCACACTTTGGACACCCAACATTCGGAGCCGCACCTTCAACACCTGGGGCCCTTGGGAAAATATTAGCAAATCCTACCTTGGAATCATGAGAAGACCCTTGGCCATGATTAGAACGGCCATCCTTTTGGAGCTTACCTTCAAAACGGGCCCTCTTGGCCTCATGATCTCTTCTCTTCCACAATTTCTCCTCCTCCATTTGTTCAGCATATATCATCAATCGACACAAGTCCATGTCACCAATTAGCAAAGTGGACCGGCATTCTTCAGTCACCAAATCATAGATCCACATCAGGAACTTTCATCCTAAATCTAGGATCGACCACCAAATAAGGAGCATACTTTGAAAATTGATTGAACTTGAGCATACTCCCTCATACTCATAGCACCTTGCTTCAAATTCATGACCTCTACCAACTTAGCTTCCCTAAGCTCAAGAGGGAAGAACCAATTAAGGAAAGAAAATTTGAACTCCTCCCAAAGCACCACATTACCATTTCCCTTGTCCCCCTTCCATTGATCATGCCATATTCGGGCTACCCCCTTTAAGTTGGTACGCCGCCAACTTTGCCTTTTCATTCAGCCCAACACCTATGATAACCAAAATCTTGTAGACCTCATCAATAAACTCTTGTGGATCTTCATCCACCTTTTACCCGTAGAACACTAGAGGATTCATCCTCATGAAGTCCCTTGATCTAGCTCCCGGAGTAGTAGCATGAGGGGTTTGGGCCCCTTGGTTGACTTAATTGGCCACAACTTAGGCAAGCATAGTGAGAGCATCCCGGACCTTACCATTGGTAGGTTGCTTCTCAGGAGTTTGGGCCCTTCTTCCTCGAGTGTTAGGCATGATCTAGCATAGAAAAGAACAATCTTTAGGGTGGAAAACTTAGTATAACTCTATTCCATGACTTAGAACATGAAGAAGGAAAATATTTGCTAAAACGTCTCATAGCTTCCTATCCATAGTCATGGCGCACTTCACAACCATGAATAGGACTCTAATAGACGCGGTGTATTGGACTCTAAGTATCTATCAACCTAGGGCTCTGATACCAAGTTTGTCACGACCCAAGAGTAGGTCCTAGACATGACACGGCAAAAGGAGAACTCGAAGAAATCCTAGAAAAGCCATTTGACTTGTCATTATACATTATTGGTCGCAGAAGTATATAAAACATTAAACATAAAGAATAGGGGCAAAGGGTCTAAGGGAAAATCTTGCATAATATCATAGTCAAGAGACAAGAGTCAAACTCATATCATAGATACATAACATATTCAACAAACACCTCTAATACATAGATAAGAGCGGGGGCCAAGACAAGCAACCGAGATCACCCTCATCGCCAAAACAGACAATAAAGAAGAATGTCTTATTACAGAAACATAGACTAAGGTCCCCGAAGTGGAGGACTCGCCAACTAGCTTGAGTAGTATCGAATTAGTCACGTGGAGGAGGTGGATGATCAACTTGGCACCGGTTCCTACACGGTGATATCATGTAGGCAAGAGTATGTATTAGTACATTTGAATGTATAAAGTATGTCGGATGCAATACAACGAGAGATAGACATCATAATCAAAATGCATAACAATAGGCAATAGACATCATATAACAGTATGGCATGTATGATCAATGCTCAAGTAAAACATGTTTAAATATCTCATGCTCATATAGGATATCACCTATGTAGAATAGACCAAGCTAGATCTCCAAAATACAAACCCTTGGGTAGGTTAGTGATGATGCACCCCATCATTTAGGTGGTGCAGTACTAAACCTTCACTCAGTTGGTGATAATACCGCCCCATCACCTAGGTCGAGAAGTATAAACCCTTCCCTCGGTTGATGAGTACGAACCCCTATCTCGGTTAATGATAATGCTGCCCCATCGCCTAGGTTGAGAAGTATGAACCCTTCCCTCGGTTGATGAGTAAAAACCCCCATCTCAGTTGTCCGGGTTCTTAGACCCCACCCCCCAGTTCCAAATGTACCAAAAATTATGCTTGTTTAAAGTAAACCTTGTAGGAACAATCACCCAAAACTCAACCCTTAGGGAATCTTGAACTCGTTTAGGTACTAGGAGTCTCCCATGAACCTAATACACCCCAAACCTGACCAAATGAGGCTTGAAACACGGATACATAAGAGCATGGAGTTACGGGGTGTCACAGCTGTCACCTTCTCCTTTGCATCAATACACCACCCAAGCCCACACCTGAAGCATCACAATATACCACAAATGGAACTCCCTCCTCTGTTAAACTAAGAGTATGTGTTGAAGTCAACGAATCCTTGAGCTTTTGGAAGCTCCCCTCACAATCATCCTGCCACTGAAATGCCACAACCTTTTGAGTCAATCTAGTCAATGGGGATGATATAGATGAGAAACCCCAAAGAAAACACTGATAATACCTCGCTAAACCAAGGAAATTCCGAATCTCATTCACAGAAGTAGGCCTAGCCCACTCACGAACAGCTGCTACCTTGGTTGGATCGACCATAATACCCTCTTTTGACACAACATGGCCAAGAAATGCAACAGACTGAACCAAAACTTGCACTTTGAGAACTTAACATACTACGTTTCTTCCCTCAATCTCTGGAGTACAGTCCTTAAGTCTTGAACATGATCTGCCTCACTCTTGGAATAAACCAAGATATCATCTATGAACACAATCATAAAGATGTCTAAATGGGGCTTGAACACTCGGTCCATCAACTCCATAAAAGCAACTGGGGAATTAGTCAATTCGAATGATATAATCACGAACTCATAATGCCCATAACGAGTCCTAATGTTGTCTTTGGGATATTAGACTCCTGAACTCTCAACTAATGATAACTGAACCTCAAGTCAATCTTGGAGAATAGAAAGGCACCCTGCAACTGGTCAAAGGGATCATAAATACGAGGCGAGGGATATTTGTTCTTGATGGTCACTTTGTTAAGCTGACGATAGTCAATACACATAGTCATAGTGCCATCCTTCTTTTTCATGAATAATGCATGAGTACCCTAGGGAGATACACTCAGACGAATAAGGCCTTTCTTCAACAAATCTTCCAATTATATCTTTAGCTCCCTCAATTCAGTCGGGGCCATCCCATAAAACACAATAGATATGGACTTAGTGCCCGGCTCTACATCAATAGCAAAGTAAATATCATGATCCTGAGGAACACCGAGCAAATTCGCCAAAAATACATCCATATACTCTTTAGAAACTCTAGTAGTCTCCAATGATAGGGACTCCTAAGAAACAACCCAAACATGAGCTAATTATGCTAAACACCCCTTCCCCATCAATCAACAAGCATGCATATAAGAAATAACACCCTTAGGATAGGAAGTAGGTGACTTAGGCAAATCAGGGCAACCTATAGTCATTGTCTTCGCATGACCGTCAAGAATAGCATGATAAGGCAATAACCAGTCTATACCTAGTATCACATCAAAATTTACCATATCAAATAACATCAGATCAACAACAGCATCTCTACCCATAAAAGTTACAACACAACCCCGAAAAACCCGATTCAGCACTAAAGATTCACCTACTAGGTGGATACACATATTGGCTCGGCAAGCGGCTCACACATAATATTATCAAAAGCAAAATACGCTGACACATAGGAATAATTAGAGCTTGGATCAAATAAAAATAAAGCTAAACGATTGCACAAGAACCATACTTGTGATAACTGCATCAAAAACCTTTGCCTAGGTATCTGAAAAAGCATAGTAAATTCTACGACCACAACTAGCTTTTGTTCCTCTACGGACCCCACCTCTCCCCGTACCATGGCCATCTCTAGCACCACCCCTCATGCCGTGAGAGGTGTCTCTAGCCACTGCTTGAGGTCTTGAAGCCGGAGTAGGAAGCACTCGATGTGGACAACGGTTGGTGAAATACCCAACCTCATCACAAATATAACAAGACTTAGAGTCTCGCCCCTAAGATGATTGTACCGAAGAACCACCATATCTAGCTGAACTAATAGAACTATCACGGCCTATTTGTGTAGGTATAGATTTGTCAACACTGTCAATGCTAGAAATGCTACCTGAACTTCTCGGCCTTGATAAGCTTACCTCTGAAACCCTTTAGGATTTATCACATGGAGAGTGTCCACTAAACTAGCCATGCTGATGGAGTCTCTTCCCGCTACTCTGCCTCTTATGCATGATACACTCTATCAATAAGAATGATCCACAACACTAAGAAAAGTGCCTCCAACTAACACTAAGGAAGTTGTAACCTCCTGAACATACCCTGCCAATCCCTTTGTAAATCATTGAATCCTCTCAAACTCAGTCGGAACACTAAACAGAGCATATATCGATAAGGCATGAAATCTGGCCTTATAATCTAAAATCAACATGGAGCCCTACTGTAGTAGATCAAACTTATCTCTACGGATATCCTAGAGGCTATATGGTATGAATTTCTCCAAAAATATCCCTGTGAACTGCCCCAAGTCATATCTGGAGATCCAACAAGAATGAGCCAGAATTAACCTCCACCACTTTTTGGTAAGGCCGGTGAACTGCAATGAAGTGTAGGCAACCCTATGCGACTAAAGAATAACTAGGTTACATAACCGATCCTGGCACTCTGACAGAAAATCATAAGCTCTATCGCCAGGAGTTCCATCGAATCGTGGAGAAGCCAATTACATAAGCCTCTCAAAACTCTTCTGCTCTACTGTTGACATGGCTAGCTAGTAGAAGATGGTGGCACCATAAATAAAGGAGGTGCAATAGATGGAACAACAACCAAACTCTGAAACTGAGTACTTGAACTCAGTCAAGATGCCTGTAGTGGAGTAATAACAGTTGTAGAGGCTCTATCGGAGCTGAAGAAGGACCCACATCAATCATAGCCTACTCACGTGCAACACTAGAAGGACCAACTGGTGTGGTAGAAACCAGTATCTCAACAGTAGATGGGGCTGGAGGAGTTCCCTCCAAACTATCCAATAACCACAAAAGTAGCTCCTAAACTGACCGAATATGGAATAGAACTGAAGGAGGTGGAATATGATTAATAGTCCCCTCTGGCACCATAGTAGGCTTTAGAGAAGTCAGTCGAGTCTGTCCCCTGTATGGAGCTGTCCCTCTAGAAATCCTTCGACCCCTGGCCCTATCACAAACTCAGTTACAACCTCGAGTGAGTATCACAACAGCTGTCTTGATCTCTCTCATTGAGTGATGGGATCGAGTAATCGACATCTGCGAAAAAGGAGTAGATTATACATTTTCAAAATAGGTAATGCAAAGAAATGCACGAATGGAAGCAAGATATGAACGCTTTTGTATTAAGTATCTCGTAGCCTCCAGAAGATGGGTGTGGATGTCTATTACACCAATCTCCAAGACTCTACTAGAGACCTTACTCTTGACTCACAGGCCCAGCAAACCTAGAGCTCTGATACCAAACTTTTCAAAACCCAAAACGAATCGAAACTATCTCAACTTAACATAACAAATCTCCCAAAATCTGAAGTAATGAGTATAAGAGCATATAAGTAATATCAAAGTGTAAATACAAAAGTCTCAAATGAAATACAAAGTTTTCTCATGGAATCTAATACAAGTCTAAATAGAAAAATAAAGAAAATCCTAAGGATGCACGGTGACTCGAAGTTTGAGCCTCATCGGTAAGATTAAGATGGATAGAGAAAAGTCTAAAAAAGTGAATCGCCTACCCTATACAGGTCCTTCTGCTCGATCTCCATAGATGAAACAGAGTGGGAGTGAGAATACTAAAGTGTACCTACTAAGTTCAACCGACTGGGTAAGAGAAATCGAGACAAGCATGTAATAATGAAAAACCCTATCCTGCATCTAAAATGATTAGCACAAGATAACACACACACACATACACACACACGTATATATATATATATATATATATATATATATAATGAGCAAAGATATTCATGAGAATCTATGATTTCATATAACCACAATGTGAAATACAATGCACAACTCATCAATCCAAATATCAAGAGTGTCACAGCCTTGCCATAGGTCCATGGTCAAGGAATATCAAAATGCCACAAACCTTGCCACCTACCTGCCCATGGCCAAGGAATATCGGAATGCCAAAACCTTGCCCCTACCTATGATCAAGATATATTATGATGCCAAGTCCTTGCCACCTACCCATGGTCAAGGTATATTGTAACACCTCATGAAATTACTAAAAATACCCCTAGAATGAAATCATGTGCATAATGCATCTTCCCAAGCTCCAATGAAAAATTCTATATGAAAATTGTAATGAGCATGAATAATTGAGTGGGAAAATGGTCTCGGTTGAATTTTAGAGTGACCGAGTCAAAAGATAATTTATCGTAATTAAAACCTGAAACAGTATGAGTGCACACACAAGGCACAATATGCTTGGGGAACAAACTTGCACTGGTAATTTCCTTCGTAAATTGGAAAGAATAAGGTTTGAGAAAATTCACGAAAATACACATGTCTGCGCCCTAGACGCGATGCGGACATGGGGTTACAGAATGAAGTATTATTTCTTTTTGCGGGAAGGGACTTTTGGTCATTCCCCAACCCTTCTTAAGTTCAATAAACGAATATAGGGTATCTTTTACATCAAGCTAAGTCCAAAGAATTTCTAGTAACTAAGTTTTCGTATGAGTCGATAGAAGGGTCAACTTCAAATGACCATATCTCCTAAACTATAATGTGTTACATCACCCATAATATATCAAAACGAAGATAATTAAATTATCTTTCCAACGCACCAATTTTTCCTTAATAAAAGTTCGGAGTACAAAGTTATGACCATTTTAGTGAAAGAGTGCAAAGCTGTCTGAAGGTCCGCGCCTGGAGCGCGTCGCAGACCTAATGCGAAGCCTTAATGGATAAGGTAATAAAGTTTTTTTTTATTTTGAGGGTTCTTTTGTCCTATAATCTTTGGGGGTCTATTTAAGGTCCTAGAAGCATAAAACGTCAGTTTTTATAATTTAAACCTCTCTCCTTCACTCCTAAACAAAAACGCTCATGAATCATCGAGAATGTCATCAAGTTAGGATTAGCTTTCAAGATTCATCCTCAAGATAAGTTATTATTCATAAATTTCAATCTACCCAACCCAAATTTCTTCATCTATTCATGAATCTCTAATAGAATCTTAAATCATAACCAAGGGTTTTAAGAAAACGAATTCAAGAATTGTAATAAAGGATTTATTTATTCTTCTTCTTCAAGAATTAGGGTTCTTCATCAAGAACTCTAAAGATTCTAAATAAAGAATTTAAAAATCAAGGAGAAGCTCTTCAAACAATATCTTTCTAAGTTCTTCCACTCTAAAAGACTACAGAGATCGAGGATTTTCTCCAACAAAGCTAGTAAGCATCAAATTTCGATTGTAGTATCAACTTTCCAGGTATGTAAGGCTACCTAAAATCTTATTTTCGTGCCTAATCTATATTTACTATCAAGAATACTAGTCAAAAGTTAAGCTAATTTCATTCCTATGATCTTGCGAAGAAGTTCTAGAACTTTCTCATAAAATCCTTATTATTTTATCATTATCATGCTAAGGACTTCAACATTGAGTACATTCCTTTAAATTCTTGAAGTATTATTATTCAGTTACAAGAACCCTAACATGAATCAAGAATTATTTTCCATATTATGTTTTACTATTACTCTATTATCAAGTTATTCTTTGAATGGTAAGACATTGTATTCATTTAATTATGACTCTATGAAATTCGTGAAAGGTTATTCAGCCCAAAGTATGAGTTGATTAAGGAAACATCTTAGCATGAGTTATACAAGTATGTATTTACTATACTATCTTTTGAGCATAGCATGTCAGTTTTAAAAGTGCAATTCAGTCAGTCAAGGCATTTTGCATTAATATTCATCATGAAGAAGTGTCAAAGTTTAAGAAGGCATTATCAATTTTGAGAAAGAAAAATCAATTTATAAAAAATATGTTGAGCCAAGGATCCAAATAACGGATTTTCAGTTATCCCCTAAAGAGGGATATTTTTTACAGTTAATGAGCACAATGCATGTTTTGGGAGTAGTATTGCGCACCGATGTGGTACGAGTTCAGATAACTCCAACCCCATAAACTATGTAGCCAGCAAAAGATAGGATTGTACCAGACGTACAATTCCTCATACACCACTGAGATGGCCCAGTTTTGGGATGGATCCACTCCCTGACTTTCGTTCCTTACCCCGACAAAGTATGGGACTGCTCCGGTAGCGTGGGCAAGACGCCGTTTCATCACGAAACTCATAGTGGTGGTTGTCGATTAGAGAAACTCCCCAAGTTAAAGTAAGCTAGTTCATGTTTTCAGCATATGTTCTATTTTCAGCATGTATTACATTACTACTTATGCTATCTTGTTTTGAGACATGTTTTGGTTATCTTAAGTATACTATCGTATCTTATGTTTTTGTTTTGGCAATTTTACATATTGTACTTTCCACGTACTGACGATTTTGGCGCTGCGTTTTTTTATGATGCAGATTCAAGTATCCACATGATAGCAAATATACAGTACGTCAGCTTTCCAGAGGCAATTGGTGAGACCTCTTTGCTTTCAAAAGACTCTAGTTTAGTTTATATATTTTATTTTACAGCCAGGTAGCCATGGGTCTTGTTGTGGCACCTATCTCGGTATAGAAGAGGCTTCATGGACAGAGTTAATAAGTCAGTCTAGTCTTTCCATTCAGACATTTTAAGTATTATTACTAATTATAGTTATTCAGACTTTGTATAAAGCATGATTTGAGATTCTCTGAGTTTTTGTTAAATATTTTAAAAGGTTCATCGTGTAAATCTTCTGCATACATGTAAAGTTTCCAATTGAGTAAGTCAGTCAGGCTAAGGGCTTGCTTGGGGACCAGCGAGGATTCTCGAGTGCCAGTCACGTCTAGGGTGTAGGCTCGAGGTGTGACATATATGAAGTATGAATCTCACATATGCCTCCTACCCAGGCCAAGCGGGGTCATACTAATATGAATCATAATACTCTTGCCTCTTACCTGGGTCAAGGGATGATACAAGCAACACAAAATGGATTAAAATCAACTGTGCAAACTAAATATGCATGTAAACATGCAAAATAGCATTACAACGGGACTACCGAAGCATGAAACTTATAATACTCATATGTACTCAAGGAGTGATATCAAGTGTCACAGCTAATGCCCAAACAATCATCATATTTTAGATCATCATAATTATGTCAATAATCAAGAGTGTCAATAATATTGAACCTTACTCGTCCCAAGTATGCAAGAAGATTAATATTACCTGAGATAACTCATCCACATATGCAAGTATAACAATGATACGAAACCTAACGCGTCCAAAATATACAAATATAACAATGATATTGGACCTAACTCGTCCCAACAATACAAGTATATCAATAATACCAGACCTTACTCGTTCCAATTGGTCTCACTAGTCTCATTTAGTCACATTCTATCTCAAGTCCTTATTATTTCATCATAATACGTCTTAGATCATCAATAGTATCAAACTTATACCACAATTCGGCTCAGCCGAATTCATTTCTCTATCATTATTTCAACACATCAACTCATTTACACAATTGTCCATCTAATCTCACAATTATCACATGAATAAGATCAATAACTCAAATTCAGTCCCAAAAGGTTAGTCGAACCTAACTCGATGCTTAATCGCACTTGGACAAGCTTTCAATCAACTCAAGTCCCATCAACCACTATCAACAATAAATACTACTCATCAAGAGAAACATTTTGATACCCATGTTGGCATAATTTAGGGTCAGGGGCAAAGTGGTTAACTTAGGACTATAATTCGTAAGTTCCAAATTTGAAAATTAATTTTGAAATCAAGTTCTACACAAAAAAAAAAATTATGCATGAAAATTTCATTAAAATCAAACTTAAATTGAATGAGAAATTGACATTTAAAGTTTGAAAGCCATTGGTCTAAAAATCTCCAATTTTGAACATTGAAAATCATGAATCTGAAGACAAAATCAAGAAAATCTTATGAAAAATACTAATAATGGGGTTAGGAATGCTTACCCAATAAAAATCTTTGAAAATCTTTCTTCAAAATCGCCATAAAAGCTTGAAATTTGGAAATGGATTTAAAAGAGTATTTCTCGAGTTATATTCTGTCATGAAACATTCTCCATGAACGCCGGTGGTATATCGTGGATGCAGGTGGGGTCCTGTGAATGTAGAGTTTGCTGCCAAAAGGATCTCTGTGATCCTGGAGACCAACCCATGAACACGGAGAGTAAACGGTAGGGGGGTCTTTCACACCCAAACACTCCATAAATGCGTGACTTTATCAAGGAACGTGGAGCACAGCAACATCATGACATTCCTGAATGTGGGAGAAGAGAAGTACCTGCATTAGAAGATAGCGAAAACCAACAACCATGTCCAAATTCCCTACTCGAAACGAATCTCCAAAACTCATCTGAACTCAAAATTTCACAAACCAAATATGTATCCATACCAGAAATAGCAATCCAGAGTCAACGAATTCATAAAAAGTCAATTTCATGGCCTCCTCGCCACATTTACCATTGCAAGTCAATAAAATTAGTTTAAAACTCAAAATAACACAACTGCCCTCAGCAACTCCAAAAATTATTCCAACTTCACATGCCCACAACTCAGCAAACATAGTTCCTATCCAAAGAACATAGAGTTCTAAGTAAATTGACCTCCACGAACACGAAGATATAAGCGCGAACGCGGAGAACAGCTTTAACCTGCACCAGAAATAGTCAAAAACCAATGAAACCATATAAACCACAACACGAGCCCTCAGGATTCGTTCGAAACCCCATAAAGACAAACCAAACATAGAATCCCACTAGAAATGATGATCCGAACTCAATAAAACCGTCAGAATTTGAATCTGGAACCTCTGTGGCCCCAAACCCGAGAAAGATCATTTAAACTATTTTTTAACTGAAAAAACTCAAAATATTCTCCAAACCTCTAAAAATTACTGAAGGTATTTCTAGCGTGAGTTTCACCATTGTATTGACGGAACTCGATACGAGCTCTCGAACTTCGAATGTTGGCCAAATTCAAACCTATGATCCAAAATGAACCAAAAATGCAACTTTGGCCCTAAAATCTCTGTTTTAACTCCGAATTCAGTTCTGTAAATTCTTCTAGACCAAATTCGACATTCTAGAACTGCTGAAATCGACAGAATCAAATTTCGACAATCGAAACTCAAATGGCCTCAAAACTCAAAATTTTCAACTTTAAACCTTTTAAAACTCTTTCTTTTGCAAAACTCCAACTTCTTACAACTTTTTAAAAATCTAACTTTTAGACTTATCCAAAAATGATCCAAGGCAAATTTTAAAAGGGGTAAAATGGTAATTTGATTGAAAATGCCAAAAATGACCTTTGAGGTTATTACATAGACTGTATCTGCAAAAAAAAGTTAGAATGTGCCTCTTTTCCCACGTCCTCTTTTATGTTTGGTTATAATTTTGTTTAGGAAAATTACACCAGGTGACAACCCATAACATTTGTTTCCCACTTTTCTGGCCCAAATTTATAAAATTATCCAAAATGGCCCAATTTGAATTTAGCCACGATCTATTACTATTTAGCCACAGATAAATAGTGGCATTTAAAAACTTTTGTTGAGATTTCTTTTTGTTGCTCTTTTAAAAATTTTTATTTTCTAATTATTTTATGTTTTTTGTGAAAAATAAATATTTATATCATTTTATTATTATTTATTTATTTTTTATTTATTAAGGTGAGAATGTATGATATCAAATAAATATCGATATATTACATAATTATTTATATGATTCGATAAAACATTATAAATATTTATTCAACATTGATATATTATATATACGCTACATAATTATTTATATATTTTATGTACATGTTTATATACTAATTTGTATGATATTGAACAAACAACAACAATATTACCCCAATGCCTCAAAGGCTCCCGCTCATTGCGGGGTAAGGGGGGGACGGATGTACAAAGCCTGACCCGTATGTTTAAAAACATAGCGGACTGTTTCCGAATGACCCATGATGAGCGTGAAGGTTGCATTGACTAACTACTACTTCACAATTGAAAGAAGCGCAGACAGTTTAAAGAGCCATTTTGCTTTATTCCATCATACCCCAAAGCCAAAAAATAGTGAATCTTTGGCTCCATTCGAGATTGATGGAAGCTTTATATAATATCGATAAATTACATATACTCTACATAACTATTTATATAATATCGATATATTACATATACACTACATAAGTATTTATACAAATATTGATACATTACATAATTAGTTATATTATATATGTATGTAGATATGTATGTATATGCATGTTCATACATCATTTATACAATACCCATACATATTTATGCACTATTTATACAAAATTGATACCTTACACATACACTATTTAATTGTGACTTATTTAAAAAATTAAAAATTACTTATTTTATCATGGTCAATTGTAGCTAATAAAAAAAAAACTAAATTATGCCTAATAAAAAATAAAGATAACATTATTTAGCCATCATTGAACCATGGCTAAATAAGCGAAGTTGACTATTTTTATCTTATTATTTTCTTGGCTGTATTTTTTGTAAACTAATAATTTTTTGATACATATTTGAAATGATGTCATTTTCATTTTCCAACTATTTAGATACACATTATCAATTTGAGATATACTAAAAATATAATATTATGTCATACACGAGATAATGCCACGATTTTCGTACATAAAATTAATAATATGTCATGATGGAAAAAACAAAGTGACCACAATTTTGATTCAAAGTGATCCTCCTTGTTCACAGTTACATTGGCAACAATTTACATAGGCATAAAAAAGTTGTCAATAAGTTTTGACATACGATGCGTTCTAGATATTGCATATATGTGCATCGACTTGTTGCATAAAGATAATCCTCCTTATGAATTTGCCCTTGTGTGTTTGATTTTAAGGAATGACAATTCATGCTCATCTATCACATACTAGTATTTTCGATCGAAGTACCAATCAGCAAATGTCTTTAGTAGACTCTGCATAAAATATATTATCAATAATGATGTATAAAAGTTCTTCATTATTCTGTCTTATCTTTCATAGTTTTCATAATTTTTATTTCTGAGTTGTGATAGTACAATATACTATTAACTGTAACAAAAAAATGCATTTCCAAATTGAATAATCAAAGTTTTAATAATTTAAGATATCAAACATTCTACATAAACCTAATAATGTGGTAGGCATAAATATATATATATCATTAGAAGTAATTAAAAAGAAGGCATTTCCTAATTAAACATAAATAAGTGAATAATCATTTACCAGATTATTAATCACAGTGGCATTTTCAGGAGACCATCTTGACGATAGTGATGTATGATGATTTACTGAGTCAATGAAAACTCCTCTCAATTTAGGATTGTTTGGTTTAGGCAAAGCCTTTAAGAATTCTGGCCTAAACTCTGAAATAGCAAATTCAAATGCATTAAAAGTTTGATGAATAACAAGTGAAATTCTTTTTTGATAGTGATAATTACATTGAATAATAAGAGAAATAGAATTATTACTGTCTCGCTCTACTAGGAAACAGACTCTCTACTTCTATGAGGTAGCGGTAAGGTCTGCGTACAATCTACCCTCCCCAGACCCCACTAGTGGGATTATACTGGGTATGTTGTTGTTGTTGTACTGTCTCGCTCTAATTAATTTGTAGTATAAAAAATTACTTTTCAAGGCTTTTTTTTGACTTGCAGTGCATGTCCCGTTTTCAATTAAGTCGTGTAGATCAGGTTCGACAGTAGTTTTAACCTGCAAAAATTCATTTATAAATACACAATAAGTGACAAAAAAGATAAAATAGTGTATACCCAAATAATAGACAATGATAGTTGGTGGAGTTGTCTATGAAATATTTTGAAAAATATGTTAATGTAGGTGTTTTAACACGTTTATAGAAATTGATTTACTTTTAATACTTCCTCGTCTCAATTTATGTGTTACTATTTGACTTGACACAAAAAAAAATTCTTGAAAAAATGAAGATTTTAAAAGTAATGATTTAAAATAAATATTAGATATTTATATGACTACAAATCTTTTCATTAAGGATGAAAAGGAAATTTTAACCATAAATAATTTAAATTATAGAAATAACATTCTTTTTGGGTGCCTCAGACAGAAGAGGTATTGTTTTTGTGAAGCAGCAGAAAGAAGGTGTTTATGTAAAAAGTTGTTCCTGTGGTAACAAATCTTCCAAATATTTAATAATAAAAAAAATAGATAAAAAAATTCTTTTAGATCAATAAGCTTCTCTAATTACCTGATAAATATCAAATGCTGGCATGGTAATAAAAAGTGGTGACTTGATATCTTGTTGCATATTCTCAGGGAAGAAGCATTACATTTTTGTTTCAAGTAGTAGGGGTTAAATGAAAAAAGAAAAACAATAATATATTGAATCAAGGAAGTAGGACTCGGTAATTCATGTACCAATACTGGTTTCATTTTTAAAGTGCATGATTTGGGCAACGGTTTAGCAGATCCCTGCAAGTCATCATAGGATTATATAGAAGTAACCTCATCTAGTTAATCAACACTGTATATGTAAGTGTATTATATCACTAATTTTAAGAGTACATTTCGTTTATGCCACATTATATCTTTATTATCTTTCATAATTCTCTTAATTTACTCAGAAAGTGTTGCTTCCTCCTATTTATTGTTACTTGGTTCATGTTGACTTGGCAAAACAGTTTTTTTTTAATTAAAGGTGTATTTTACTAAAATAACCTTGTTAATGATGTTTGAAACTCTAAATTTAACTTCTACAATAACTAATTTAGTTAGTTATTTTACACTAGTATTATGAAAATAAAAAGTGAAACCCTCTGAATTTGCTAAAATTGAGAAGTAAAAAAAGAAAATCTATTTTAACATGGTCGTCAAGTAAAATGAAATAGAAAGAATATATAAAATGAAATAGAGGATGTATATTTGGTAAGTTTTTTAAACTAATGTAATTAAAAAGAAGATGATAAAAAGGGTAATTTGATTTACATGTAAAGTAACAAGTGCGTTAAAGATATCTTCAAAGCCTTTTGCTTGCTTCGAGTTGTTCCTGTTAAAATAAGATCACCTAAGTTATACTGCAATTTAGGATTTATAGCATATTTTGTAATAAAATTTTTGAAAATCTTACGCATGAATAAAATAGCCAGCATCAACAAAGCATTTCACTCTTGGAATATTTGACAATAAACTGCTAAAATGATCATAATATAGCATTGCTGGATATCCTCCCACTGAACTTCCAGCAAGAATGGCCTGAAATCATTGAAAACTTTAACAAACTTAATAAATACACATTTCTTTAAAAAATTATTTTTGCTATAATATAAAATCTACATACATTCCTGGCATTCCTTAATCCTTTTACCAAAAGATCCTCCATTACTGCTTCAAAAATCCTCGCTCCTCTAAAGTGAAGATTAGTAACCTAAACAATGTACAATGTGGTTAAAGTTTGACAATCTCTAGTGCTAAACCTATTGATTTGACATTAAAAAAAGAAAGCTTAAAACTTAAAGAGTGCTAAGCTTGTTTCTAGTAGATATTCAATGGATAATTCACATTTCAAAATTGAAATTTGAAAATGTAACTCGGAAAGAGTATTACAGGATCGACATATGTCTAAAATATCCTAAACATGCTGGTTCAACAAAAATTTAAATATCTATGAGGAAAAGAACACGAGCAAGAAAACCTCGGGATCAAAATTTGGGATAGTTATGGACTAAAAGCTACTCAGACTTCACCCTAGTCCATAGCTACTCACACCTCATCGAAAGAAATGTACATTGTCCTTAATGTACAATATCAAAATCAAAATAAGTACAAGCCTCTAGCTGCCTTTGATCATCTCCCTTCGGCGGGGTAGTCCGCACCGCAGCCACACTGGATGAGCCAATACCTATCAGTCTATCCTTCTCTTGGGCTTGTCTCTGCTCTTTTTCTTCTATCGATTCTGTCAAGACTCGCCCTAGCTTATCCTCTATCGCTTCCTCATCAATCTCAGAGGTCTTCTGACGCACCTGCCGCTTCTCTATATCATCATTCTCAACAATAGGTATCCTTTCACGAGCAGGCTATGGGTGATCCTTAGAAGCAAATAGATCA
This sequence comes from Solanum clarkiae, assembly GCA_011800125.2. Taxonomy (NCBI): domain Eukaryota; kingdom Viridiplantae; phylum Streptophyta; class Magnoliopsida; order Solanales; family Solanaceae; genus Solanum; species Solanum clarkiae. The sequence continues at coordinate 60,157 of JAABOM020015633.1, read as the reverse complement.
AATAGTGGCTCCTCTAAAGGTGTAGACTCAGAACTGTAACTGGAGCCGCTAATGAAGAAGTTAAGTTAGCCATAAGTCTGATGGTCGGGCCTCTGTTAGTCTCTTCTGTACCCAGTCCTCAAAGGCGTCAACGTGGGCATCTATCGCAGCAATACAAACGTTGATGATGTTCACAGGGGTCGGTGTCAGCAATTAACCTAACTGAAGGTTAGGATCGAATCCACATGGAATACAGTGCTTGACTACAAGAATTCACTTTCGAGCATTGAACTAAAATCTCTAAATAGGGAGGTTTATGATTTAAAAACAAAAATAAAAGTAAACACTATACTATTATGCAGAGAAACACTGAAATTTAGGGACAACTTAGGAATTGTGTTCCCCATAGTTCACTGGCTTGATTACCCTAGACAACATAAGTGTAATTGGGAATCTGCATGCAGGATGGTAACTTAGGTTCTTCCAGCCTTCTTGTGAAAGTGAAGGTCGAATTTCACCATGACGCATGGTTGGCAACCATGGTGTGCCAACTAACTGTTACCCATTGTCCCAGTCAACCTCCCCTTGGTCAGGTTTGGTTGATTAGATGAGAACACACCAATCAAATACTGTCATTTACTTCCTTTCTCCTATTCGTCACTACCTTGGTCAGGATCATGATAGTAGTGGGATTTGGTGTGGTCCACCAACCAATAACAATCAAAATGAAGGGAAATAAACAACACATGCAAAATTCCAATCATAGTAATGTTATTAATCTATTTTATCTCAAGTCAACTACCCATGGTTCTCACAACCCAAAGTTGTGGGTGCTTAGCTACTCATGGCTTAGGCAAAACTAACAAGAATGCAAATACAAAACATAGTTGAGAATTTTACCCAAACAATGAAGAATGATAACATCACAAGTTGCAAACCACAAGCTTGATAGGTGGAGAATGGATACAATTTAAGTTTTGCAATCTCCAAAAGTTGGTTCTGCAATAGAAAATAAAAATCTACACTAAAACCATAAAATATTCTAGAGAGAATACTCAAATTTTATCTTCCAAGTTTTTTATCAGGAATCCTCTTCAAATAAACCCTAGTATAAAGTATTTATAGTATTTATAAACTTAACCCTAAAAATTACACAGAAAAGACAGCTGGCAGCAGATACATCTCACAGGTACGACTTGGAGGGTAACTTATGAGTCATCATCGAGGTCTCGTATCAGGCACTTTGCATTTTGGACTTGATTGTTATGGCCCACTGATACGAGTCGTTGCTTGGGCTATGACTCATATGGTCCTCTCGTAGTCTAGGCCTTCAGGTTTTGGTCCAAAATTTTGGCTCTCTATTTCTTGCCACGAGTCTACCTATAGGAGTCGTAGTGAGACCTTTAACTCGTAAGGTAGCCTCATAGGGTTGACCTTCACTTTAGATTTCTGATTTTTTCTCTCTCTTTCTTGCTATGAGATCACTCCACGACTTATAGCTTGGACTTCGACTTGTAGGAAGGCTCGTACGTCTTACACTTTAGCAAAATATACAATTTTCTCCTAAAATCATGCCAACCTACCTTTTCTACAATACCAACACAAAAACACAAAAAAACCATAGAAAGTCGCATTAAGAACTCACAAAATCCTTTGATTTAGGCATCAAATGTGTTGTATTTTAATAGCATATTAACACTCTCAACTTAGGACTGTTGCTTGTCCTCAAGCGACGACTCAATCTAAGCAGACAATGAGAAACACATAGTAGTTATACTAATGGCATATACATCATTTACTCTGATGCAGACACCCAACTTTCATTTTCAAAATCAAATTGCAAAGCTACTAAGCAAAACAAACACACAAGGATGTATTTGGCAACCCAACTATGATAAGCTAAGGAGAATCAAACATCCGCAATCACTGGGTTAGTCATATGCTAATCAAGCAGTATAAATTCCCTCACAGAAAAGAAGCCCCTCTCACTCACTTAAAAAGCATTTAGAATTCAGGGATTGAGCAAGCATTCTTACTCTCACAAATGAAATTCATGCAAAATGACTAATACCATAGGCTTGCCTCTATACTCAACTTCCGAATTGGTGACAAAGTGGATTTCGATCACTTTAGGACTTAATGGCTTGTAGCATGGGCTCATGGGGCTTTGGTATGGCACTTTAGGCATGTAGTGACTTGAAGTTATCCTTGAACCATGTTTACCCATACTTTTACCTTCATAACCCAAAAAGTTTCACTAAATCCACCCTTATTCTCCTGCTTCAAGCATCCCCTAGGTGCTTTCTTTCTCTTTTTCAGCTGTGCCTTATTTTTTAACTTATTTTTGCAATTCTCTTCAATCCAAGACACTTTCTTTTCTTTTTTCTCACCTGACTCATGGCTTTTTATTTCTTTCTTTATTTACCAACTAACTACCTCATTTTCGTTATTGTACCACAACAAGGCTACCCTCAACTTAGGCTTTTAGCCTGATGTGAAGTACACAATATCTATTCCCCAAACCAGGGCCACAATTTGTAGCCACCCTCAACTTACGCTTTCAGGCTCAATCAAGGTTCACAAGTTCAAGGATAAACCTAGGCTAATATCAAGGTATTTCATAAAATAAGGCTAAGCTAGCTAGGTTTCAAGAAAGAATGAGTGCATGAGAGGCTCAAACATTTGGAATAAGGGGTTTACTAACACATTTGGTAGGTCATTTAGGTCAAAGTGGGCTCACTAGAAGAACAAAAGCATAAGATCCCTTCCAAATAAACCACATCACCAAACCGATCTTAGAGTAATAAGGCAATTTCTGATTCTATACATGATACATGAATGCGGCAAAATAATCTCACAACACGCATGGCATAACATATATAATCAAGTATAGACTCACAGGTCATGCTTCAAGCCTCAACTTACCTTTTCATTATCAGAACAAACATCACCAGATAATCAATATGCATGATTGCAGTAATAACCAACAATCTCAAAAAATTTTGAGGGTACCGAATTTTCATTAAAATTTTAAGAACATTTAAAGACTATATATATACCAAAAGATAATACTATTATGTATCTACCAATTATCTACGCTACCTAGACATGCCTGTTCAATAAAAATTAAAATATCCACAAGGAAAAAGAAACACGGCAAGAAAATCTTGGGATCAAAAATAGGGGAAGTTATGGACTTGAGGTTACTCAGACTTCACCCTACTCCATAACTTCCCACAACGCACCAAAAGAGAATACCTTGTCCTCAAAGTAAAAACACAAGTAGAGAAACAAGGGGCGTACCTTAGGTTGCCTCCCAGGAAGCACCTGATTTAGTGTCGCGGCTCAACTTAGGCCACTTGGCTACTCAGATTTCACTAATTTCTCAAACCTTGCTCCTCCACAATCTTACTTTTTCTTCCACCTTGAACTTATGAATTGGACCCCTAATCTCTTTTCCAACTCCCAATCATGCTCAAAATATGGTGGTATAAAAAGGAGGGGAACGAGTACTAGATATTGCATGTTATTTAGAGTAGAGGCTCCCAATCTAAGCATCTTGTAGAGCGCAAAGGGCTTTAGATTTATGCTGGCACCTAGATCACATAGTGCCCCTACAAACTCAACGTTTCTAATTATGCAGGGTATGGTGGGCATCTTCTCCTTTGACTCGATGAGAGGCATATTGATGGATGGATGTTTTAACATGGAGAGAGAGTGGTTAACCTTGCTTTCCTCCTCCCTCTTCTTGAGTCTTTAAAGGAAAGGAGGAGGAGGACTTGGGATGGTCTTGTACTGCTTTGGCTCTTCAACTTATTCATTTACCACGTCCTTGCTACTATCGTCTCCTTCAACCATATCCTTATCTGTAACTATTTCCTCATGAATATCTTCTACAACAACCAGCACAAGAGGATCAATAATACTCTTATCACACCCACTAGTAACCTCCGTACATTTCCCGTCATCCTCAGAACTTTGCACTGTATCACTAGGCAATGTACCACTCTAATGCTGCTTAAGTAGAGTCAATACCTGACCAAACTATTGCTGATATTGTTTAACAACCACAGAATGAGACTCTATTTTTTTTATTAATATTTGCAATTTCTGATCTCATTCCACATAGAGTCTTATCCCATGTTTCAACCTTCTTCAACAGGTGATCAAACATCTCCTCAATTCTGGAGTTCCTTGTGGCTACATCGTGATGCTACATCGTGATGGTATGGTGGCACATAAGGATCATTTTTGAAACCATCTCTACTACTCCATTCAATGTCTGGCCCCCTATTTTTCTCATAATAACCACTCTGGCTATCTCTGTACGCACATTCTCTTCCATTTGTCCAATTGTGGTTTCCTTGACCTTGGCGCCAATGGTCTTGATTGGACCATTGGACATTGGTCTAAAAACCCCACATCTAATCAGCTGAAAACCAAGTGTCTTCCTTATAATATAGCTCATTGTACATGGGCGTATGTGAAGGCTAATGTTGTGATCAGGGACACTCCAAAAATTTCTCTTTTTTTTAAACGCCCCGGAAAGAAACAAAAGAAAACAAAAGTAAAAGTAAAATACAAGAGAATCTAGAAATCAATACTTGAACAAACTACTAGTGAAATCAAGTCAAGAACCTAGCCCTATTCCCCGGCAACGACGCCATAATTTTTGATGATGTTTACACTCCAATAAGAAAGTGGTCCCTGTCAGCAATTAACCTAACCAAAGGTTAGGGTAGAATCCACAGGAAATACATGGCTTGATTATAAGAATTCACTATTAATCATTTCGAATATTGATAACTAAAATCTCTAAATAGGGGTTTTGTGATTAAGAACAAAAATAAAAGTAAACATTATACCATTATGCAAAGAAATACTGAAATTTAGGGACAAATTGGAAATTATGTTCCCCATAGTTTGCTGACTCGATTACCCTAGATAACATAACTATAATTGGGAATCGACATGCAGTATGGTAACTTAGGTTCTTCTAGTCCTCTTGTGAAGGTGAAGGTCGAATTTCACCATGGCGCATGGTTGGCAACCATGGCGTGCCAACTAACCCTTACCCATTGTCCCAGTCAACCTCTTCTTGGTCAAGTTTGGATGATTAGATGAAAACATATCAATCGAATCCTGTCATTTACTTCCCTTTTTCTATTCGTTACTACCTTGGTAGGATCATGATAGTAGGCGGGGTTTGGTATTAGCCACCACTAGACAATAATCAAAATGAAGGGAAATAAACAATATATGCAAAACTCCAATCATAGAAATGCTATTAATCTAGGTTATCTCAAGTCAACTACCCATGGTCCCCGCAACCCCAAGTTGTGGGTGCTTAGCTACTCATGGCTAAGGCAAAACCAACAAGAATGCAAATACAAAATATAGTTGAAAATTTTACTCAAAGCAATGAAGAATGATAATACCACAAGTTGCAAACCACAAGCTTGATAGATGGAGAATGAATACAATGGGTTCTCCAATAGAAAATGAAAATCTACACTAAAACCCTAAAATATTCTAGAGAGAATATTCAAATTCTATCTTCCAAGTTTTTGGTGTGGAATCCTCTTCAAATAATCCCTAACATAAAGTATTTATAGTATTTACAAACTTAACCCTATAAAATTACACAAAAAAGACAGCTGGCAACAGGTACATCTCACAGGTATGACTCCTAGGGTAATCTATGAGTCATTATTGGGGTCTCATATCAGACACTTTGCATTTTGGACTTGATTGTTACGACCCACTGGTACGAGTCGTTGCTTGAGCTACGACTTGTGTGGTCCTCTCATAGTCTAGGCCTTCAGTTTTGGTCCAAAGTTTTGGCTCTCTATTTCTTGCCACGAGTCCACCTATATGAGTCGTAGTGAGACCTACGACTCTTAGAGTGGCCTCGTAGGGTTGACCTCCACTTAGCAAATTTCTGATTTTTGCTCTCTATTTCTTGCTACGAGATCACCCTACAACTCGAAGCTTTGGCTACGACTCTTAGGAAGGCTTGTATGTTCTATACTTTAGCAAAAGTTGCAATTTTCTCCCAAAATCATGTCAACCTAGCTTTTCTGCAATACCAACACATAAAAACTATTAATATTCGCATTAAGAACTCACAAAATCTCTTATTTTAGGTATCAAATATACTGTATTTTGACAACACATCACTCGTCAACTGCGAAAGTGGTCAATTCCTTGCATTGAGCTTCTGAGTCCTCAACTTCCTGCCGAACCCATGGCCTAATCTCCTGCATGAGCCAATACAATTGAGACTTAGCATGTGATAACCTTTATGCAATGCCTTGAAAGCAGACATGTGAACCATGCCCGGTGTGGAAACTTGTGATGTAAAAGCCTCTGGTGCAGGTGCAGCTGAAATGGCATAGCGCTTAATGTCTACTGCCTCATGCTGTTGGGGTCTATCATCAGTAGCAACATCTAGAGTAGTGGTGGGGGAAGTCATCGAACCCTCAACCTGTGGCTCTAGTATAAGTGGCTTGGGCATGGAAGGAGGTTGTGCCCTCTGAAGCACTACGAGGTTCTCATCATCCTTAATCAGGCTGGAATCTATAGTTTGGAGGGCTACAACTAAAGGATCTATATGAAGTGATAACTCCACCTTTGCTGCTAGGCAGAGACTATAGATTAGAATTGGGAACAGTATGCATGTGGTCTTCCTGATCGATGACTGATGAATTTCCGCATCTATGAGTCATGCACAATCGATGTCATAGCCATCTAAGATGTTGGCTAACAAAACTACTCGCTCTAATGTAAGCACATAATCTATAAAAGTCAGTCAGCTGTGAGATCTGATAATGGCCCAGCTAAAACTTGGTGGTGAAGAAGAGGGAAGCCTTCATAATAGGTTTTGAATGTAAAGTGACCCAGCCAGGCTCTGCACCACGCTCGGCAAACCATCTCAGCAGTTTTGTCCTCTGTGTCATATGCTTCACAATCATAGTTGTCCTGATATTTCTCAATCTACGATCAAACTCAGCTGTAGACCCTGGTGCTCTGTATTTATGACCAAAATTTACACGATGGATCATCTCCTCTGATATATCGATCCATTGTCCTCTTACTAACACCTCTCTCAATCTAGGCTTCTCGAGAGGTTTCTTTCCTTTGGGAAGACCATGAAGTATGGTGGCTTCATAGGCTGCATAAAATTCCCTCACCATGACTAGAGAATAAAGATCAAGCTTAGCAGTCAACCACCTGAGCCCATGTCGTGTAATAGCATCCTCAAGTCCTAGGATATGGCTTAATCCAGTATCAATCAATCGGGGTTCCTCATAAATCGACTGTACGATCTTCCCTTGGCCCTTTTTCAGTAAGCCCTTATCAAATATAGTCTTCATGCCCTCGACACCCCATCAATGAGTTCTAGGATCTGGTATTGAAGAAGTAGATGGGGCAACTGAGGACTGGGCATCTTCTCTAACTTGAGAGGCTTCTTTGGAACTAGACTTTGTGCCTGAAGGAGTCATCTGTGGTGTACTCTGCTCAGACTCATCCTTATTGCCCTCCTCCTCAGACTGGGAGGGACTATCATCTTGAACCTGAGACTGATTAGCTTTTGCAGTAGCCCTAGTTTGATGCACCATAGCCTCTGGATCAGTACTAACATCAAGAGCTTAAGTGACCCACTCAGCTGAGTCTAATTATCATCCGAGTGTTCAGTATTCGTAGGCGTATCAAAAAGCTTCCTCCTGAAGGATTTAATTGCTGTAAGTTTACCTTTAGGGGACATGATATCTGAAAACAATTCTAAGCAAACCATATTTATCCCCAAACAATCAACAAATGAAAGACAAGAACAAAAGAAAAAATAAGAAAAAGTAACTTGGATCAGTTGCAGTCAGCTGTTATGAGAGCCCAGTATGGCTCATAGTTAGGATTACGAGTCATACTGTGGTCTCGTAAACTAGGGGTGCATGACAATATTAAACACTGGAGCTACATATGAGATATAGTTACGACTTCTAGCCATGGCTACAGGTCATAGACTGGTTTTATATGAGGTGCCAGGGACCAAAGTTATGACAGGAATGAGTCCACGAAACCCAACTACAGTTCGTAGAGGAATCTACGACCCGTAAGTAAGTCTCATATGATGAGTACATAAGACTTCAAAGTCACTATCACTTCCTACGAGAGGCAATTATGACTCGTAGACTCATCTACGAGTTGTAGAAGACTCCCATAGCAAGAAGCAATAGGTACTTGAAACACCTTAATTCATCACACGGACCATACAAACAATTCAAAAAAGTCCTAATAGCAGCGAAGCAGGTCATGCAAGCACTCATACTAGAAGCATATAACCCTGTCCCCAAATTTCATTTCAAAGCAACTACTTACCCCATTAACACAGTATATAGCAATGCATACTAAATCAAGTTAATCTTCATTAACTCATTCAAGAATAAACTTGTATCGCTGTCCCCAAATCACGCAAAATAGGATCATTCAATCACACTCAAAATTAGTTTGAGGTAATGGTTCAACAAGTACATCAAGAAGTGATAAACAAATGCTTTCAGCAATATTAAATTAACCCAACATGATCGTGCTCTTATGAAACTGAAAACTTATGGACATCCATATCACAATGGCCACCATTAAATCACACAAGAAACATGATAGCATGAGCATTTGATCAAAATCTTAAGGTCATGACACCAAACACTGTGCATATTAACCAACTAACTCAATGGCAACCCTAGTTTAGCCTTAGCAAATCACATGCATCAAGAATATCATCCTCAATCATAACACATTCATCAACTCTAACAAGTTTTAACAAGATGCATTAATGATAAAAAATAATTTGGAAACTTACCACAAGCACTGATGAACTTGAAAGGAAAATATGACAGTGATAGCAACAAACCCTAGGTGCTGCCAGAAAAATTTCACCGGAAAAAGGGTTTTAGTGCCGAAAATATGGTTGAAAAATGCTTGGGGAAGAGATTTTGGGAAATCCCAGGGTAATTAGGGTTAAAAAATGAGGTCATAATAATTTTGACCCCTTTTATAAATTACCAGGTGGAGGTTAAAATGCACCATGTTGGGTCTACAAAACCCCGACTATGAGTCGTAGCTTGAGCTATGGCTCGTAGGTCTTGTCTCTCGTAGATCATCCAACACTTAGTAAAATTTTAAAACATACCTAGGAACTACAAATCCCATTCACGACTCGTAGCTTGCACTATGAGTCGTAAAGTTGGCTTGTAACTGGAGTGCCAACTTCACCTGATCATTGTAACTCTCTAAGAGACAGGACTAGTGGAGAGCAATACGACTCGTAGGCCTAGTCATAGAGACTCCTTCAGATGCAAATCTCAGTAATTTTGCCATTCTGTTCAACACCTACACATTCTTCTCAAAATACACCATTATCTCAAAATACAAGTAGTCCAATGTCTAAAAAAATAACAATAAACACATAATCAAAACACATTACCTAAGAATCCACAAAATAAAAATGAACTTAAAAACAAGAAAACATCAAGACCTCTTGGGTTGCCTCCCATGTAGTTCCTGATTTAATGTCGTGACACAATATAGTCATCTTGAATGATCAAAATTTCTCAACAGCCCAAACTTCACTTTTTAGTCAATCTGGATGCTTTATAGATTGGAGAATGTCAAAAACCACTTTTGCATCATTCACCCTAAACCTGAGTTAACCAGAATCCATATCTACCAGGCTCTCCCTGTGGACAGAAATATTCATCCAAAGATAATAGGGACCTCAAAATCAACTTCACAATCAAGAATTGCAAAATCCACTAGGAATATAAACTTATCCACTTTCGCTAACACATCGTAAAGTATTCCCTCTGGTTTCTTCATTGTCCTATCCTCCATTAATAACCTCATTCTCGTAGGAGCAGGAGAACCCAAATGAAGCTTTTTTTAAACAATGCAAGAGGAATCAAATTAATACTTGCTCCCAAATCACACAACACTCTTGCAAACTCTACAACACCGATGATACACGGGATGGTAAATGCACTGGGATCTTCCCATTTCTGGACTAAAGATTTGGTGGTAATGGCACTACAATGTTGGAGCTATTGCAAAAGCTCTTGGCTCACCGTACACTTTTTAGTCACCAAATCTTTCATATATTTAGCATAACTAGGCATTTTCTCCAATGCTTCAATAAGAGGAATGTTAATGGATAATTGATTCAAAATGGAGAGGAAATGTTTGAATTTACCATCCTCCTCCTTTAGCTTGAGTCTTTATTGAAAGGGAGGAGGAGGCCTTGGTATGGTCTTACCCTTCTCTGGCTCCTTAGACACCACTGCTTGCCCTATCCTTGTTGCCTTCATATCTTTCATTCACACCCTTCTCCACAATTATCTCTTCAAGCCCATCATCCACAACTACTGGTATTGGAGGATCAATGGTACTCTTACCTCCCCTAGTCGTGACTGCCATACAATGCCCATTATTTTTTTTGGGTTTCGAACCATATTTCTTGGCAATGTACCTTTTTGGCATTGATTTAATTGAGTAGACACTTGACCAAATTATTTTTCTAATTGCTTGATTGCCACCGAATAAGACTCTATTTTCTGGTTTATACTTGAAATATTATACTTTATCCTCTTCAAAGTGTCATCTTGTGTTTCGACCTTGTTCATCAACTGGCCAAACATCTCTTCATAAGGACCATTCCTATAACCATTATTTCGACCCAATTATTTTCTGGAATCCTATCTATCTTAAAATAACCCACACGGTTATCTCTATAAGCACTCTCTCAGTTGTAGTTCTGACCTTGGTTTCAAAAACCTTGATGCCAATAGTCTGAATTGGACCCTTGGGCAGTGTTCTGAAAACCCACCACTTGGTTACTAACAAAGAAAACATCTTCATCATAGTACTGTTCTTCATACATGGGTGCACTAGGAGGTTGGTGAACTACTGCATGAACTTTTTCTTGACTTTGCTTAACCACCAAGTCCATACTCGTGCGGAATTGAGCAAGTTGTTGAATGATCTCCTCGTTAATATTGGCTTGCTTCGAACAAACATTCATCGCACATGAGCTCCTAGTAGAAGCTCTCTCCCTTTGCCCCCATGCTCTGTTGGTCTTGACTACTTGCTCCATTCGTTTTGCTATTCTTGTGAACGGTTGATCCAAGAACATGCCTACCATGATAGTATCGGCACAAGCTTGACTATTCTCATCAAGACCCCGATAGAAAATCTCCACTAAGGCATCATCAATGATCTAATAGATCAGGATGCTTCTCAAACATTTTGTAGACCTCTACTACATTGTGCTAATGGAATCACGACAATTGCTCAAAGTTATTGATTTGATACTTCAATTTGAGCTTCGTTGACTTTGGAAAGTATTTTTCCAAAAAGGCTCTTTGCAATTCTGTCCAACTGGTTGTTGAGCTTTATGGGAGTTCTAATAGCCAAACTACTGCATTACCAGTAAGAGATAGAGGGAACACACGCAACCCAATAGTATCCATAGAAAGATTCTACGTACCCATCATACTTTTTCACGCAAAAGCCATATTATGCAGATGGCTATGAGGATCTTCAGAAGGCATACCTGCAATAAACCTCAATTCTGAAGCATTTGGAGCAATTGACTTGACACCGTGAACTTAGTGTCGGCCTGTAATAGTGGCAACACTACAGCTCCAGTAATGCTATGGCCATGAGATTTAGTTGATATTGGTTCCATCCATAAGCATTCTCATTGAAATCCCTAAGTTATGGCCTATTCTCCCTTGGTGGTGGATTGTCATCTCTATCCTTAACATCATCATTCTGATTTGTCCATGACATTAACATTCACTTAAGCTATTCTCCTTGTAACACGCTGGATCTCTAGATTAATTGGAGCTAAGGGGATGCCTGGATGCTGTGCATTGGGCATACATACCTAGTATACCCTACAAAGAAACTAAACCAACAAAAACAAAAGCAAGAGTAAAATACAAGAGAACTAAGAAATTAACACTTGACTTAAACTACTAGTGAAACCAAATAAAAGCAACATCGTATTCCCCTGCAACAGAGCCATTTTTGTTGATGAATTCTCAAGATACACCTCTATTTCAAGGTCAAAGCGACTGTTGAAGTAAAAAACCTAACCAAGGTTAGGTTTAAATCCTATAGGGAATACAGTACTTTAGCAACTTAGTTCACCAATAATCAATTCAAACATCAACTACTTGATTCTCTGAAGAGCCAGGAGGGGGGGTTGCAATGATTTGTAGAAAATTAAACTAAACTAATAAAACAGAGAAACAATAAAATTGGAGAGCAACTTGGGTGATTGTGTTCCCCATGAATCACTAACTTAAAACACTCCAATTAACACAACCTAAATTGGGACATCATATGCAGGACGGTAGTTTAGGTTCATCCAACCCTCTTCTGAAGGTGAAGATCGAATTTCACTACGGGGCTTGGCCGGCCTCCATAATTTGCCAAACTAACCATTACTCATTGTCCCAGTCAACCACTCCTTAGCCTGGTTTGGTTGATTAGATGAGAACACATCATCAAATTCTATTAACCATTTCCTTTCCTTTTCATCACTACCTGGATCGGGATCATGACACTAGGCGGGGTTTAATGTTGGCCACCATTTAACAATATGCAAAATGAAAGGACATGGCTAATACATGCAAATACCCAACTCAATGAGTGCAAATAATCCAAGTTTTCTAAGTTAGATTTTCATGGTTCTCATAACCCCAAGTTGTGAGTTTAGCTATTCATAGCTTGGGCAGATAAATAAACAATGATTATGGAAGACATAGTTAGTCACATGTTGTATTTAGAACCACAAAGAGAATCCACAATAAAACCCATTTTGTGTTTAGAATCACAAGCTTGAAAGATGAAGTAAATCCACAAGTGAATCTAATCTCCAAAATTGAGTTACAAAGATAAAACCCTAAGAACTACTCTAAGCTTTCGTGCTGTCTAAGTCGCTCTGTGTGTACCCTCTCAAAATTTGTAAAAACTTCTAATAAAAACCTAAAATATACTATTTATTATATTTACAAATGAATCCCTAAATTAGATGAAAAAATGAGGATGACTCACAGATACGACTCATAGTGTACCCGAGTCGTAATCGGGCTTTCGTGATCAGTATCTTCCATTTTGGAATTCACTGCTATGATACACCTCTATGAGTCATAGTCTGGTCTACGACTCATATTACCTACTCATAGTCCACATTCGCATTTCTTGGTCTAATCTTGATCAACACTGGAACTTTCTATGATACCGCCCTTTATGACTCGTAGAATGGACTACGACTCATCCTGAGGCTCATATAGCTGAACTTCATAGTTTCAAACTTTGATTTTTAACACTAGAAGTACATACGAGACAACCTCTATAACTCATAGATTGGAGTACGACCCGCAGAGGGTCCCGTAGGTCCTAAAAATCAACAAGAATCTGCCACTTTTCCGGAAATTGAGCTAACTTGTATTTCTTACAAAAACAAGCACAAAAACACATAAAACCCATAAAAGTCGCTTTGAAACACCCAAAATCCTAAGTTTTAGGCATCAAATGTGTTGTATTTTGACAACATATTAGATACTATCTCCCCCTTAGGAGAAAACCTCCATCTTTCCCTCCTTCACTAATGCCTTCAGTTCTAACAAAGCAGGGTCGAGGTCCAGGTCAAATTCTTACCAATTCCATTTTGACCAGACTCACATTTGTCAAACTTAGCTAATAAAAATCCTTTCCTTAAGGTTTGCAATGCTACCCTCAAAGTGCTCACACGCTCCTTTTCACTTTGGGAATAAATCGAAATGTCATCCATGAAGACCACCACAAATATGCCACAGTAGGGTTTAAAGACCCTATTCATAAGATCCATAAATATAATCAATGTATTAACATAAGCCTAATGACATCACCATAAACACAAAATGCCCATACCTTGTCCGAGACGCCGCCTTGGGAAAGTCAAACTCCCTCACCCTCACTTGGTGGTAGCCAGAATGAAGATCAATCTTAGAAAAATGACTAGCCCCTTATAGTTGATCAAATAAGTTATCTATCCTAGGAAAGGGATACTTGTTCTTTATAGTGACCTTATTGAGTTGCCGGTAGTCGATGCACATTATAAGGCAGCCATCTTTCTTTCTTACAAATACCACTGGTGCACTCCAAAGTGACACGCTAGGCCTCATGAGACCCTTCTCTAATAAATCCCTCAATTGGTCCTTCAACTCCTTTAACCCTGCTAGGGCCATGCAGTAAGGGGGAATGGAAATTAATTATGTATTAGGGAGGGTATCTATGCTGAAATCTCTCCCTTTCGGGGGGAACACCAGGAAATTTATTGAGAAGAACATCAAGAAACTGGTTGACCACTGAAACTAACTTAATAGGAGGGACTTTAGACTCAACTTCCTTTACCGTTGCAAGATGGTAAATGCAACCCTTAAAGATCAATTTCTGGACCTTAATACAAGAAATAAATCTATCCTTAACCACCGAATTATGACCTTCCCACCCTAGGATAGACTCATTAGGAATTTGGAGCTTAACCTTGCAGGCTCTACAATCGACGGGAGCATGATACACATGTAGCCAATCTATCCCAATAATGATATCAAAACCTGCTGGGTCAAGCTCAACAAAATCACAAGGCAAGACTCTATACACTACACACACTAGATAACCCCTATAGACTCTTCTAGTGATAATGGACTCACCATCAAGGGTAGACAACTCAAAAAGTTCACACAGTAATTGGGGAGACACATGAAATATGATAGCAACTAATGGAGTAATAAATGAGAGAGTGGAACCTAGAACCATTAAATCGTAGATGTTATAATCATAAAATCCTTAACATACTGATGACAACACTGAGGGCCTCATCCACCTCTTGACTCTCTTGAAGATCATATAATCGGTTTCCATATGAACCTCCCCCTAAGGTTTAGCCACCTTGCACTTTCCCTGTTTGAAACACTCGACCACGAAGACACCTTTGCTTATCTCATGTAACAACACAAGGACACTTGGAGATTTGGTGCCCTATTTTTCCACAACCAAAACAACCATCCGGGACTTCTTTGGCAAACGCCACCATGGTTCTTCCCACACTTTCGACACATAGGAAAAATAGCACCACCATCTCTGGCAGCGTCTTGTGTCTTTTGAGTTCCATGATCACCATGTCCTTGAGGACAATCATCTTTACCTTTCCTTTGAGCATATGGACAATAAACAATCTTGTGGCCCATCTTGCCACACCAAAAATATGCGCCCGTGTTTCTCAAACATTTGCAGGCATGATTTCTTTTACATTTTTGGCATCAAGGAGGATTTGGTGCACCATTACCATCGACCTTAGCACATGGGAGCCTACCTTCAAATTGAGCCCTTCTTCTCCTTCCTCGGAGGCCACAAGGAAATCTCTCGCCTTATGCCCAATACTACCACACTTGAAACAACCGTCAGTGCTAGCCAAACATTTTTGTTGATGCTTCTTGCCACACCCCTGACAAGTGGCAAAAGGGATCCTTTCCTTTTTGTTCTTGGGCGCTAGTAGACTAGTAAAAGATGAAGCACCATTAACTCGGACCCTTTTAGCCTTCCTCTCCCTCCTTTTATCATTTGAAATCTTGGGGACACCCGTTTGTTGCTTTAGTTAAGCGGTTACAGCTTTGGTCAATAGCCATAGAGCATTATGAATCTCCGCATTTGATATGTCATCATTGAGAAGTTGATCCTCAAGCGAGGGATGGTTACAATCTTGTCCATTATTCTGAATAGCTTGAGACTTATTATAAAACATAATGGATAGGAATTAGAAATAAACCTTAGAGGATTTAGATCTACCACATGACATGGATCATGAAAAATTGATGCATTTCCTAAAATGCCTCATAGTCTCCTATTTATAGTTGTGTCCGCTTCATAACCATGAACAAGACTCTACTCAACGTGGTGTGTTGGATTTCTAAGGACCATTTACAAACCTGGTGCTCAGATACCCATCTTGTCACAACCCAAGCCTAGGGCCTAGATGTGGTACGACGAATCGGAACCTGAAGGGATCCACAAACAAGCCTCTTAAGCATGCATAACACATCCTTGGTTTCGTGGAAGCAATAAAAGATAAATAAGCACATAGCACATAATTTCTAAAGGAAATGGGAATTAGGAATCATCCTATGGGGATGTTGTAGGGAAGAGGATAAACATAAATCATATAGGAAATAAATCTAACGGCCGAGTAAGTATGACTCACACTATGGGGACATTTAGGGACTTGGGACTTCCAACCTGTCCACATAATAAATATTCATCACAAAAGGGATAAGGGACTAAGGGAAAACTCCAACAAAACATAGATATAATATAAGTCGAGCTCATAACATACAACCCATATATCCAATAACACCTATAACTACGAATGGAGCGGGAGCCAAGATATCTCCCGAGATCACCCTCAAAGATAGTATACAAAAATAAAAGAGTCCAATTAAAAACATGAAAGTAAATGGATGTTATACCCGAATGTGGAGGACTCACCAATAGCAAATCTTCACCGAACCAATTAACTGCGTAAAGGAGAAGGATGGAAAGAAGCTCTGGTTCCTGCATGCTTAGATCATGCAGGCAAAACGTATATGTGTTAGTACTTTGAATGTACTAGTTATGTGGGGTGCAATGCAACAAGGATCATAAGTCATAATAATCAAGATGCGTAATCATAATCAATGATCATAAGCTTAATATGACACGTATAATCAATGTTTAAGTTAAAACATGCATGACGATAGTCAAACTTCCATAATGTATCATACATACATGGGAGGAAACCTTAACTGACATATAAGATAAAGCGAACTACTACTTGGATCCCGATGTTTACTCCACACCGAATGAATGAGTGGTCTACTTACGGAGATATAAACCAAATTTGACCCCACATTATGGATAACTTGACTTAGTTGGATCCACTAATAAAAATCCACTTAGAAAAATAAATATAAACTAATGGTGACACATAGTTAAGAGACCAAGACTTTATATATGGAGCCCTTGGATCGAGCCCCCGCCTTAAGCCTCTTTCGGTGCCAAGTCTAATCCTACCAAATAGGTGAAATAATCATAAATTTAATCATAACACAAATAAGTTGCAAAAACATGATAACATAGCATGAGTAGTTCATTCAAATACTTGACCCCTACACATGGCGTATACCTTGTACTAGAGGGTAAAAATAATGCATAGACTTGACCCGTTCTAGTAGGCATCTCATTTCACATGAGGGTAGAGATTGGAACATGCTTGTCCCCTACTAGTGAGCCTTGGTTTGTATATGAGGGTAAAATAGTTATCATGCTTGACCCCTTCATGTTGACATGATACACTCACAAGAGGGTAATATAGAACAAGGGCTCAACATATTACTTGCAAATCATAGAAACTTTTCATGAGTTTAATACATGCTTAGGAGCCCGTAATTTATCATATCATGCTTGTCTTGCAAATCATGCAATAATCTTTCATAAACATAAGAATCCTTGTCATGTAACTTAGTCAAACATGGTAGGTATATGTACATATGCTTAAAATAGTGTATTTCAAGAGTAGAGAACATGAGTAGAGTAAAATATAGTCATTTAGATATCATTTAAAGAAACCCACCAATATTGTAGTAAAACCCTCATTTTGGGTATCATGAAAACCATTCAAAAATCCATAATCTTTCCAAGTCTTTCAAGATATCATAGTATACAAAGCTTTAACATCATAAGCATAATATAATCTCATTTCTTGATAGAAGCTCATGCATCAATAGTCCATTATTCAACAAATTCCCAACATATTTCATGCATAGGAGTAATAATAGGAAATGATCATAAGAAATCTAACCTTGAAATCATGAAATTTCATAAAAGAGAGAGTTAGGCTCCATAGGTGAAAAGACCCATGGATGAAGACCCACATACTTTAAACTTAAGATTTTCCTGAAAGGACTTGAAGAATGGATGGAGGTTTTGATGATGAACTAGGAGGATAAGGAGGATATTTGAGAGGATTTCTTGAGTTATGAGGCACAAAAATGGCTAAAAAATGTGAAACTCTCATCTATATAGGTATTGGGTTATTACCCAATTGCCCTCAACTGAAACAAAGAAAATTAGAGGATTTTTGACCTATGGCGTGGTAAGTCCGCGTCACTGACTTGTAGCATATAGCCACTGATTTCCGAAATTTCATCGATCCCAGAATTGCCACTGATTGACCTATACCTTGTAGGTAACCGTTTTCTCACACTATTTTGCCTTCTGAACAAGAATATGAAGTCGAATTTGTAAAATTCTGCACGGATTTTAAGATATTAAAAAAATACATCATAATGTCTTTCCGAGCTACGTTGAGGGGTGTTACAACTATAGTATGAAATAATTTATTGCTTTCCATATTTTTTCTTTGGCATTTCATATGGCCTTGGCTGTTATCTATTCCATCAATTTTGTAAAAGTGAACACTTAAATTTCTACAAAGTTTTCATCATACAAAGTTGATCAAGTAGATACATGTATCCTATGTGACAATTCATGTTCTATGTGGCATCTACGTGTATTATGCTACATAGAACGTGTGTATTTATTTCTTTAATTTTAGATAACTTCAAGTGTACATTTGACTATGAAAGCTTTTTCACTTTTTTTTTCCAGAGGAACAATCCAAAAAATACATTTTAGTTTTGAGAAACACACCTCAGTGGTGTGTATAATACACTCTTTTTTTTATTGGTAAAAACATTGCCACATCACATGCTACATTGACACCTAAACTATCCCCTCTTTTTGAGGTTTACACGTAAACTATTGGGAGTACGAGTTTCATACCTAAACTATCACTTATTAATTTGAGAAATACACCTCAGTAGTGTATGTAATACACTCTCTTTTATTGGAGAAAACGTTGCCACATGGCATGCACATTGACAGAAAATTAAATAAAATATTTATATCAGTTAAAAGTAAAAGATTGAATAATAAATATTCTCCCAAAAAATATTATTTTAAAAAAATAAAATTTAAAATATTTTTCTCACCTACTCCACTACCCACATGGGCGTACACCTCACTTACTCCCAAACAATTTCTGCCCCTTTATTTTTTTGAATCTCTTTTATAACATATTTTTAAAAAGTTCAAACTTCAGCCCCTACTCCACTTCCACCTAAAATAACTATTTTTTAATTAAATAAAATTCTATCCTACCTACATCTAATCCTCCGCTCCTAATTTATTTTTACCTTTTATTTTTTCTATAGATATGTACACATATTTTAGAAAAATATTTTTTTCTAATTGTTTATTGAATATAACAGAAATAAAAAATTTATTTTTAAAAAAATATCGCAACAAATAAAAAATAATTTTCTAAAAAAATTCAAAAAAATGTATATGATTAAGTTTGTAGCGTAGAATTATTTTTTCTAAAAAAATTAAAATAATATCTAGATTATTATTTTAAGAGGGTGATGAAGTAAGAATTCTTAAAGAAAATTCACAATTTTTGTTCGGGATGGGGTTATGGTGAGAGGAAATGGTGGGGTGGGGTAAGAAAAGTATTTTATATTTTATTTTACAGTATTTTTTGGAAATAATAGTATTTTAATATTTAATTTTAACTAATACTATAATTTATTTATTTATTTCAAGGTGGAATGTTTTGTCCATGTAGAGTGTGATGCGACTTTTTTTAAAAAAATAAAAAAGAGTGTGTAATACACACACCATAGTGAGAGCGGAATAAAAGATAGATCTGTGTTTCTCAAACTAATAAGTGAAAGTTTAGGTTTGAAACTCACTCTTCCTATACTTTAGGTATGAAACTCAAAAGATGATAGTTCAGATATGTTTTTGACACTTATCTCACCATCAAATTCTAAAAAAATCTATTTTAGTGGTACTTCTTTTGCAAGAATTTTTAGAAATTTTAAAAATAACAAAAATATATTTTCACTTTTATCACTCCAAATTACTCATAATAATTTAAAAACAATTCTAATTCATTTCATGACCAAACACAACTTTAATTTCTAAAATTATTTTTTTAAAAAAAAAATTCACAATAAAACATGACGAAACACCTACTAAAATATTTATTTTTGCAACACTCAAATTAAATTAAAAGACAAAGATGCAAGTCAAGTAAAAAGAACATACTCCTTTATTATGTATTTTTCTTTCTAATTCGAATTCAAAGAAATGTGACCATTAAGTTTAGTTACACCTTTACTTATGATAACTTTATTATATATATAATTTATTTATACACTCGAAATTTCCTATGCATAGAAGAAAAGAAAACGTTTATGTCTAAGCGTCTTCATAATTCATAAAGCACTATGGGGTTGTTTGAAGAAAACCTTTATGTCTAAGCGTCTTCATAATTCATAATGCACTATGGGGTTGTTTGGGTATGACACATAAGGTATAATAATCCAGGATAAAACGTAGGATTATTTTATCCCATGTTTAGTTGGAAGTATTAGATAGTCTTTGAATTATTTACTCCACTATTATTGCCTTAGTAATGGGATAAAGTATCCCATTTACACGGTGGAATAACTATAAATGAGATAACTTATCCCATGAGATAATTTATCCTAGTAAATTATCCTAGTAAATTATCTAGGATAATATGTTCCCACCCAAACGACACCTATATATTATATACACAGAGAGAGAGCTGAACTCAAAACATTTTCTTTCAAATTTACAAATTATTATTTGGGTATGGATCTTCTTGATTTCTGTGTCTTTGTATCTGTTTCTCATTTGTAAACTCTGTTTGAACAGACATGGGAATACCTTGTTATCTCCACACTGTTTCATGAATTCATTTATGAATTTTGGATTGGTTGATTACTTCAGACATGGTAGAAATGAGTAAAAGGGGTAATTTAAGTCATTTTTTGAGACACTTTTTGAACTGTATTATGTGTTTAAATTGCCAAATTTACTGATGAATACAAATATTTGTTGTAACAGAGTTTCCAATGGTTTATTGATGAACATTACATTCATTGAAAATTATTGTACTTTCTTTTTCTGGTTGGTAAGGTCTGCGTACATTTTACCCTCCACAGACCCCACTTGTAAGATTTCACCGAGCGTGTTGTTATTGACTTCTTGTTGTTCCACATTCCAGCTGTCTTAACCTGAAATCTGGCCTTGTTCGTCTTGGCATATTTTTAACAGGCATAGTAGCAAACAGAGAATCAAATCAGGAGGTAAAATATGGCCTTAGAGAAGCTTTTCCAAGAGCAAATAGAAGAAGCTACATTTGATGAAGGTGATATTTCGGTGGAGAAATGGAAGACAGTTGATGATAGGCAAAAGGGCAACCTGTCTGGAGGTTTTGAGTGCAACATCTGCATGGATCTTGTACACGATCCTGTTGTTGCGTTATGCAGTCACCTCTTTTGCTGGCCTTGCATCTACAAATGGATATTTTTCAGAGCATTTCTTCTGAAAATATCGATAACCAACAGACAAAATGCCCTGTTTGCATGGCTGAAGTCTCAGAAAAAACGTTGATACCACTCTATGGTCGCGGTCAAGCTACAAAACCATCTGAAGGCAAGGCCCTGAATCTTGGTATAATCATCCCACAAAGGCCTCCTAGTCCGAGATGCAGGGGTCACACACTGGTAGAAACTACTGATTCAATTCCATCACAGTAAATTCACCATCGAAATCATTCACTATAGTCTCGAACACATCAACCTTATATGACACAACCTATGCTAAGCCCTGGTGGCTCATCAACAGGGGAAATTGTTTATGCGCGGATGTTTGGGAACTCATCAACCACTAATTTGTATGCATATCCAAGATCATATAATCTAGCAGGAAGCAACAGTCCAAGGTTAAGAAGACAACTATCACACGCTGATAGATCACTTAGCAGAATCTGTTTTTCCCTATGCTGTTGTTTAGTGACATGTCTTCTCTTGTTCTGATCACTTTCACCTCATGCTCATATTATGTAAAAATTCTTTAGTAGTATTAAAGATGAAAATATTGTTGGGTTTGTTCAAAGGTTAAGCCTTATAAGATAAGGCAGTGTAATGCGAATTGAAAAATTGTGGGAAGTAAAATAGAAGTACTTCTTCTAGCTCTTTAAGTGTCATGTGATTTACTCCACATATTGAATTTGCTTTAAGTTCTACAATTTTGATTGCCAGTTTTTTAGAATGATGTAAAGTTCTATCCTGAGAGGATGTCACAATCCAACCTAGGTCCTAGGTGTGACGCGGTGATCAAGATCCCCGAAGGAACCTCAACCAAGCCTCTTAATATAACAAACATACATAAGGTAAAGAAATAAAGCAACATACGCAGAAAATCATTCAAATCCATGAACATGGTATAGCTAAAACAAAGAAGAAAGACAACATAAACTATGCACATTCAAGCATGCCTCTAATAGTACTAACATAGGATGAGCCTATGGATATGTTCTTAGCTTACCCTCAACAAGGAAATGACATGTATCAAAGTATCAATTAAAAAAGACAAGAATGTGAAATGATGGAATCACCCCCGAAGCATGAAGACTCACCATCAAATCTTTGTGATAAACTCCGAAGCTAGCCACACCAATGTGAAGAGGAATGATCATTCGTCCCTACATTGTGACATAATGTAGGCAAGAGTACACGTTAGTATCATGGGATGCAAGACCATAATAATAAAGGTATGATATAAAGTACAAGTAAATCATGCAGTCAATGCATCAAAATATCGTAATAAGCATGAAAGTAAACCTTATTCATTTATGAGATATCAACCATAACCGAAAGTAAGACCATGCGAGCTATAACATAGAATTTGATGTAGCTCCCATATCGAGAAGGGAAAGGCTTCTTTGCCGAGGTAGACTACATGATGATTTATTCAATCATTCATGAGTTATATGTGGATCCACTAGCTAGGCCTACAAGACAATCTATGTTGGCAAACGAGAGGTTGCTATTAAGATTTCCTTAGGAAGACAACCTTAACTTCTTTTGGACAGAATCCCACGTGAAGCCTTCTCGGTGCTAGTCAACTCCCACATAATAGTAAATTGTAGTACAATAGTCAATCATAAATCAATCATAGCTATGAGTCACGAAAACCATCATGCATCTAGAATAGCTCATTAAAACTTTGGTGATTCATCAATGTGAGAATTGTCCTTATCACATTTAGAATCTATTGATTAGGTGGGAAAATTCTTTCATATTCATTCGTTTTAGGACTTTCATAAATCATACATAAGCATTTGTGTAAAATATAGGGTCTTTACCCATTTTCTAGTATCGGATATTTGAGTCATTTTGTTATTTTCCCTCCAATTTCATGATTTTGGCGTCTTTAGTTCTGAAATTTGATTGTAGATTAATATTTGACTAGGTTGTGGCGCTTTGAAGTATATTCAGAAAGAAAAAGCTCCAATGTTAGAGTGATCAGAATTATTGGCTAAGGCAGATGGATTCCTAAACTATAGTTAAGAATGTTAATCCTTGTATTTTCTTTATGTGTGTTGGGGGTGTAATGGGAACTTACTTTTGGGATAAATTCTTGATGAAACAAATTATTGATTGAGATGGGATAATATTTGGCTATGTGATTTGATGTGTCAATGTAAACTTGAATATGAAAAATTTTCTAAGTGCTATGAATCATTTATTGATGGAATTTGTTGTGAATGTTGATATATATGGGGTATTGATTCATGAATTTCATGTCACGCCCCAGAGGGTACCCTAGATGTGGCCGGCACTCAGAGACTATTACTAGTCCCCAAGCGAATGACTTGGCCTCATGAAGTCATTCAATCATTAATTCACCAGAAGACATTAGAATAGGGAAAGCATGATAGTGGGCAACTTAGTTTATTTCTAAACTCAGTGAATAAGGGTCATAGGCCAACAAGATCGGTCTGAACATCTATGACATAAATAGTAGTATTAAGAAACTCAATTCCAGGAGAGAAAAACTCCAACATGAATATAACCATCTTCTAGTCTATGAAGCCTCTACATCTACGGTATAAAAGAGTATCATGACAGGCTATGGCTACTACAACTCCAATGAACTAACTCAAATATAAAAAAAATGAAAGAAAAGTATCCTACGAATGCAGGGGAGGATTCACTAATTAGAAGTAGGGAGAATGGATCTTCAATGTAGTGCTTGTTGAAGATCTTGATTACCTGTCTCTGCATCATGAAAAGATGTAGGCCAAAATGGACGTCAGTACATGGAATATATGAGCATGTAAAATAGATGAATAAAACAATATAGGTATAATAATATGGTATAACATCAACTCATGAGATAGTAAATCAGAATGTCAAGTATCTATCTAAAGAGGGATAAAGAGTAGACAAATGACTAATCAATACCAATCTAAACTCATCCAATTAACCCAACTCAGAGTACTATCAGTGTGAAACCTATCTGAGAATTTCTCTAGCCGACAATCATCGCTTATGAGTCGGTACTAATACAACAAAGTGATGTCATTGCGATATCTATACAATACCTTACTGGGGTAAATGATATCACATTGGTGGATCCAAATAAAGAACATCAAGTCCTCTTTTGGGACTAAGGAAACATCCGGCTTTACGGTTCAATCCTCTCCTTCGCTGGCCACATAGTTATTGAGTTTGAATTGTTATATACTCTTACTCAATTCGGTGCTGAATACTCCTCCTAAGACTCGACATGCTCATAAGACATCAATCATCAGCATTACTCTTATAACCAGTCTCATTGGACATTTGCTAACTCAATTCGTTACATCAACCATCAACTCTTGGATTAGGATCATTATTTTAGGATTGATTTCACATTCTTTAAGACTTCAGGGACATGAATTTCATCAACATCATCATCAACACTCTCATATAAGGATCACAGTCACAGTTACATGCACATTCATACTGACAAGGCTCTAGACTCATCTTCTAAGTTCATTCTTGTAATCTTTAGTAAAATAACATATAAGGTTTTATGAAATAACTCATGTAAAAGTATTTATTCGATAAATTAAGTTTATGATGATCATCAACATGAGAAAATATGTATGATAGGTATGATTTACAAGAAATATTCAAGAAAATACATGCATAAAGACTCAATATGTTCATCTATCAGTCTACCTCAATCAAAGGACACATGGAAGAACAATTCCATCCTTTAGGTTAGCCTTACATACCTGGAATGTAGACACTAATCTTCTCAACGATTTGACTCCAACCTTTAGAACTCTAGCTTCTTTCTCTTATTCTCTCAAGAGCTTTAACTCACGTTTAGTGTAAAAGGACTTAGAATGGGTTTAGAAACCCCCTTTTGACCAAAACAACCTGTTTTAATTGTATTTAGAGTTTGGGAGGAGTTGGGAAAGGTGTGGAATGCCCCTCATGAAATAACTTAAAAAAATGTTTGCCTCGGGACATGGGATCTACGACAGGAAAATGTACATTTTTTTATTTTTTTGCTAAAAATTCTCAGAACGAATTTTTCAATCCCGTAGAAAATTTTTGGACAAAATCTTAGTGTTGGTACGCGACAGGTGCGTGTCGCACACCTGTTGCGCACCTTCACTAGAATTTGCTTTTGGCATAAAAAATTATCTTTTGATATGGTTGCTCTAAAAATCAATGAAGACCACTTTCTCACTCAACTTTTCATGTTGATTACAAATACGACCTTAGATTTGCCACCAGAGCATGGGAAGACGAGTTATACGCACATCTCTCCTCTAGGGGTACTTTGGTAATTTTATCAGGTGTTATATCATCTCCCCCTTGAAACTATTGATCCTTAAATGATGAGTAAAGATGGATATTAAATCATGAATATGCTCAAGACTCATCTTAATAACTCAAACTATTGACTCCTCATCAACCTCAACAAACTCTACTCAGACTCGGGAATAGGCACATCAACTCAAGAATAGATAGATTAATTTAAGTCAAGAGTAAGGAAATTACCTTTAATGCATCACCAGGAACAAATATATAGGGGTATTGAATGTTATATCTCCCTTAGCTTCCTACGTGGCTTCCTCAACAAATTGATTCCTCCATAGGACTTCGACGGAGGCTATCTCTTTTGTTCTCAATTTGCGAACCTGACGATCTAGGATCTGAATCGAAACTTCTTCATATGACAAGCTATTCTTAACATCAATGCTCTCAATGAGAATAACCAATGAAGGATCTCCTAAGCATTTCTTCAACATTGAGATCTGGAATACAAGATGAATTGCGTCTAACTCGGAAGGCAACTCCAACTCATAAACAACTTTCTCAATCCTCCTTACAATTTGATAGGGACCAATATAGCATGGACTCAATTTCTCCTTCTTCCCAAATCTCATTACACCCTTCATAGATGACACTTTCAAATACACCCAATCATTCACCTCGAACTCTAAGTCTCTCCTCCTCACATCAGTGTAGGATTTCTGGTGACTTTGTGCAATCTTCAACCTCTCTCTAATAACCTTCACCTTCTACATGCACTAGTAAACAAGGTTAGGTCCAATCAATTCAGGTTCGCCAAATTTGAACCACTCAATTAGTGATCTACATCTCCTTCTATACAAAGCCTCATAGGGAGCCATCTAGATGCTTGCATGATAGCTATTGTTATATGCAAATTCGATCAATGGTAAGTGGTCATTCCAATTTCCTTTGAAGTCAAGGACACAGACTCTCAACATATCCTCTAATGTCTAAATTGTATGCTTTGCTTGGCCATCCGTCAGAGAATGAAAGGTTGTGCTCAGATTCACTTTAGTACCCAATCCCTTCTGGAAGGATCTCCAAAATTAGAAGGTGAATTGAGCTGCTCTGTCTGAGATGATGGACAAGGGAATTCCATGCAACCTCACAATCTCACGGATGTATAGCTTGGCATACTCATCTATAGTGTTAGTTGTCTTCACCGCTAAGAAGTGAGCCAATTTGGTCATCATATCCACAATCACCCATATTGAATCATGCTGCTTCGAGACCTCGATAGACCGTTAATGAAGTGTATGTTGATCATCTCCCACTTTCATTCAGGAATCTTAAAGTTTTGAACCAATCCACATGGTCTTTGATGCTCAACCTTGACCTATTGACAATTTGGACACTTAGAAACAAACTTAGCAATATCCCTCTTTATTCCATTCCACCAATAGACTTCTCTCAAGTCGTGGTACATCTTGGTGGAGCCAAGATGAATAGAATATCTAGAGCTATGTCCTTTAGCCATAATTCTATTTTATACTCTATCTATGTCTGGAACGCATAACCTACTCTGGTACCTCAACACTCCATCTCCCCCTTTGGAGAAGACCATCACCTTTTGTTTGTAGACAACCTCTTTCAATTGAAGTAGGTCAGAATCTTGGTCTTGCTTTTCTTTCACCTCTACCACTAAAGATGAAGTAGACCCATTCTAAACATTAATCCCATCCTCATCATTCTCTTAAAGTTGTACCCCTAATTGGGCGAATCTATGCACTTCTTTAGCTACCTCTTTCTTTCCTTCTTCCACATGGGCAGTGCTACCCATAGATAACCTACTAAGAGCATAAACAACAATGTAAGCCTTATCTAGATGGTAGAGAATGCTCATATCATAATCCTTGAGCAAATCCAACCATTTCCTCTACCGTAGGTTGAGCTTTTCTGACTGAAGACATACTACATGCTTTTATGGTCAATGAACACATCCACATGTACTCCATACAAGTAGTGGCGCGAAATCTTAAATGCGATCAACACTGCTGCCAAATGAATATCATGGCTTGGATGGCACCTCTCATGAAACTTGAGTTATCTAGAGGTATAGGCTGTCACCTTCGCTTTGCATCAACACACAACCCAATCAACCTTTTGATGCATCACAATAAATTACAAAGTCCTCTGTCCTATCGAGCAAGGTCAAAACTGGTGTAGTAATCAGTCTAGTCTTCAACTCTTGAAAACTCTTTTCACATTCATCAGACCACTAAAATTTGACCTTCTTCTGAGTCAATTTGGTCAATGGAGCAGAAATGGAAGAAAATCCATCTACAAATATGCAGTAATAGCCTGCCAACCCTAAGAAACTCCTTATATCTGTCGGAGAGGTCGGTCTGTGCCAGTTATTAACCATTTCAATCTTTTGGACGTCTACTCGAATACCATCACCCAAGATAACGTAGCCTAGAAAAGCCACTAACTTAAGCCAAAATTCACACTTTGAGAACTTTGCATACAACTCATGGTCTTTGAGAGTCTGTAAAACTATCCTGAGGTGATTAGTCCGCTTGTCTTCATCTCTAAAATATACCAGAATATCATCGATAAATGCAATCACAAACATATCAAGATATTGTCAGAACACTCTATTAATCAAGTCCATAAAGGTTGCAGTTGCATTAGTCAACCCAAAAGACATGACCAAGAACTCAAAATGGCCATATCTAGTCCTAAAGTTGTCTTTGGGATATCACATTCCCTCACTTTCAACTGACGGCAATCAGATCTGAGGTCTATCTTTGAGGAGCAAGAGGCACCTCGAAGCTGGTTAAATAAATCATCTATCCTAGGGAGAGGATATTTATTATTTATCATGACCTTGTTCAGTTGCCTATAATCCATGCACATTATGAAAGACCCACCTTTCTTTAATAAGAATAGGACAGGAGCACCCCAAGGAGAAATACTTTGCCTGATAAGTCCCTTCTCTAATAAATCCCTCAATTGCTCTTTCAACTCTTTTCAGCGGGAGACATGGTAAAAGGTGGAACTAAGATAGGTTGGGTATTGGGAATAACATTAATTCCAAAGTCAATCTCCCTATTAGGAGGGACTTCAGGCACATCCTCAGGAAATACTTTAGGAAACTCATTTACATACGACACTGACTCTAGAGTAGGAGGCTCAACATCATTGGACTTAATTCGCACGAGATGGTAGATACAACCTTTAGAGATTAGCTTTTTGGCTCTAAAGGTAGGAAAATAAACCTGCCCTTGGGTGCATCAGAATTCCCCTTCCACTCTAGGACCAATTCATTTGGAAATTAGAACTTAACAATTCGGGTCCTACAATCAATGGAGGCATAACAGATGTGAAGTAATCTATGCCAAGGATCATGTTAAAGTAAACCATCTCCAACTCTATGAAGTTTGCCAAGGTATCCCTATGGTAGACGGATACTACATAATCCCTATAGACCTCTCAGCTAGGATAGACGCACCAGTATGAGTGGAAAAAATAAAGGGTTCAAGCAAAAGCTCCGAGAGAATCCTAAATCTATTAGCCCCATAGGGAGTCACAAAAGATAGAGTGACACCTGGATCAAGTAATGCATAAAAATCAAAAGTAAAGAATCGAAGCATATTTGTGACAATATCTGGTGCAACTTCCTAATCCTATCGATTACCTATTGCATAGAGACAATTTGTTCCACCTCCTGTACTCGCAGTGGTACCCTTCTGATGAATTCCAGTTGGGGGTGCTACTGAGGATTGTGCTTTATTACTTCCATCACCCCGTATTCTCATAGGACACTCATTCTAGAAGTGACCATCTATCCATATTTATAACAAGCATTTGTGCCCTCATGACACTCACCTAGGTAGAGCTTGCCACACTTGCTATAGGGTGGCTTTCCCCTCGAACCTTAAGTCACACTCTCTTGGGATTGAGAACCCTGAGCCTTGAAATTCTGATGACTATAAGATTTCTAATCATACTTGTTATGTAGGAGGGGCGCACTCACTGAGGAGGGTGCATAACTAGAAGACCTCTTCTGAAAGTAGGACTTATCTCTCTTGTTCTGCTTATGCTGGCCAGACTCATGAAATGTCCACTTTCATTCCCTTCAAGGTCCCATATTAGTGATCGTCTCTCTTCAACAACTTGTCAAACATCTCTTCAAGCCTAGAAGTTCTTGGCACAGCATCACGATTTTGGGGTGGTACATAAGGGCCATCCCTATAACCATCTCTTCTACCCCATTCGACATTCCACAACCTCTCTCTTCCATAAAACCACCTCGGTTATCTCTATAAGCACCATCCGGTTGTAGTTCCGACCTTGATTCTCGAAACTTTGCCTCCAATAGTTTGAGTTGGACCCTTGGGGGATATTCAGGAAACCCGCCACTTGATTACTCACAAAACAAGCATCTTCATAGATGGAAGCCTTGGGAGGTTGGAGAGTGACCAGTTTCACACTTGCTTGGTTTTGCTTCAAGACCAAGTGTATGCTTGTGCGAAGTTGAGTAAGTTGCTCCATGATCTCTTCATTGATATTTGCTTTCTCATTGTTGGTGTTGACCGCACAAGAAGTCTTCATTGCACTTACTCTTGTTGACCCCATGCTCGGTTGGTTTTAATGACTTTCTCCATCCTTGCGGCTATCAATGCAAAAGGTTGGTCAAGAAACATGACTCCCATGATTATGTCAGCGCAAGCTTGACTATTCTCATCAAGTGCCCGATCAAAAATCTCAACCAAGGCATCATCAACAATCTTATGATCGGGGACCATCCTCAAGCATTTAGTAAATCTCTCCCATGTGATACTAATAGAGTCACCCGACAATTGTTCAAAGTTGTTTATTTGATCTTTGAGCTTTAGCTTCTTAGATCTTGGAAATATCTTTCAAGAAACACTCTTTGAAGCTCTGACCAACTTGTTGTTGTACCCGGAGAAAGCTCAGATAACCACATAGCTGCATTCCCAGTTAGTGACAATGGAAACATTCACTAACCAATGGTATCAAGAGAAAGATTTTGTGTCCCCATAACACTCTTGCAAACAAAAACCACATTATGGAGATGACGATGAGGATCCTCTGAAGGTTACCCTGTGAATAACCCACGGTTTTGGAGCATTTGAAGTAATCTACTTAACATTGAGAACTTAGCATCTGCCAGCAATTGAGGCAACACTATAGCAACAGTAAAATCCATGGCCATGCGATTCAAGCCATATTGGTTCCATCCATAAGCATTTTTGTTGAAGTCCCTAAGCTGTGTCCTATTTACCCTTGGTTGTGGTTTCTCCTCTCTTCCCATATAATCATTCATATTCACTTCTTCCTCAACCGTGATATCCTCATTTACTTAAGCCATTCTTTTAAAGATTCGGTGGATCTCCAAATTGATCGGAGCTAAGGGATTGCCTTAGCTCCTTGTGTTGGACATATAACCTAGTACACCCAGCAATTAAAATCAAACAAAACAAAAAAAAAACAAATACAAAAGTAAAATACAAAAGATTCTAGAAATTAATACATTGAACTAACTAATAATGAAATAAAGTCATAACCTAGCGATATTCCCTGGCAACGACACCATAACTACAACTGAAAATTCGCATGCAAGATGGTAACTTATATTCTTCCATCCCTCTTGTG
Organism: Solanum clarkiae; assembly: GCA_011800125.2. NCBI lineage: Eukaryota > Viridiplantae > Streptophyta > Magnoliopsida > Solanales > Solanaceae > Solanum > Solanum clarkiae. The sequence continues at coordinate 28,679 of JAABOM020015633.1, read as the reverse complement.
AAGGTAAAGATCGAATTTCACCATGGCACTTGGTTGACAACCATGGTGTGCCAACTAATGTTACCTATTGTCCCAATCGACCTCCCCTTGGTCAGGTTTTGTTGATTATACAAGAACACATCGATCGAATCCTATTATCCACTTCCTTTTTTCTATTCATCACTACCTTGGTTGGGATCGTGATAGTAGGCGAGATTTGGTGTCAGCAACCACCAAAAAATAATCAAAATTAAGGAAAATAAATAATACATGCAAAACTCCAATCATAGAAGTGCAAATAAATCTAAGTCATCTCAAGTCAAACTACCTATGGTTCCCATAACCCCAAGTTGTGGGTGCTTAGCTACTCATGGCTAAAGCAACACCAATAAAAATGCAAAGACATGACATAGTTGAGAGTTTTACCTAAAATAATGAAGAGTCATAACACCATAATTTGCAAACCACAAGTTTGATATATTGAGAATGAATACAATATGGGAATTGCACTCCCCAAAAGTGGGTTTTCAAGAGAAAATAAACATCTAAGCTAAAACCATAAAAATATTCTTGAGAGCATATTTAAAGATGATATTCAATATATGGAATCTCCTCCTCTCTTAAAAACCCTAAATTAAAGTATTTATAGTGTTTATAAAATAACTCTAAAAAGTACGCAGAAAAGGTAGTTGGTGGCTAGTACGTCTCACATGTACGACTCGCAGGGTGACCTACAAGTCGTAGTCAGGGTCTCGTAATAGGTTCTTGGCATTTTGGACTCAACTGGTATGACCCACTGGTACGAGTCGTTTCTTAGGTTATGACTCATAGTACGAGTTTTCATACGAGTCTTAATGCAACGTTTTATGATTTTATGTCTTTTTGTGTTATTCTTGCAGAAAAGTTAGGTTGGCATGATTTTGGACAAAAATTGCCAATTTTGTTGAAGCCTAAGACTCGTAGCAGGAAATAGAGAGCCAAAGCTTTGGATACAAAACTAGAGGCCTAGACTACGAGAGGAGCATACAATTCGTAGCCAAGCAATGACTAGTACCAGTGGGTCATATCAGTTGAGTCCAAAATGCCAAAAGCCTGTTACGAGACCCCGACTACGACTCGTAGGCCACCCTACGAGTAGTACCTATGAGGTGTACCAGCTGCTAGCTTTCTTTTCTATAGGATTTTTAGGGTTAAACTTGTAAACACTATAAATACTTTAAGTTAGGGTTTTATTTGAGGATCCCAGCTTTTAGACATTCAATGTGCCTTTGAATATTCTCTTAAGAATGTTTTTGGGTTTTAGCAAAGTTTTAAATTTTTCTCTTGGAAAACCCACTTTGGGGGATTGCAAATCTTACTTTGTACTTATTGTTAATCTATCAAGCGTGTGGTTTGCACTTCTCGTGTCTTTACTCTTCATTGCTTTAGGTAAAATTTTCAACTATGTCTAGCATTTGCATTTTTGTTGGTTTTGCCTTAGCCATGGGAAGCTAATCACCCACAACTTGGGTTGTGGGAACTATGGATAGTTGACTTGAAATGACCTAGGTTTGTGCATTTCTATTATAGGAGTTTTGCATGGATTGTCTATTTCCCTATGTTATTATTGTTGTTTGGTGATGGCGAATACTAAACCCCACCTACTATCACGATCCCGACCAAGGTAGTGATAGGAAAAAGGAAATAGATGACAAGATTTGATTGATGCATTCATATATAATCAACCACACCTGATCAAGGGGAGGTTGACTAGGACAATAGGTAAAGGTTAATTGGCACGCTATGGTTGCCGACCAAAGACCATGGTGAAATTCGACCTTCACCTTCATAAGAGGGCTAGAAGAACCTAAGTTATCATCTTGCATGCGAATCTGTAATTGTAATTATGTTATCTAGGTTAATCAAGTCAACGAACCTTGGGGAACATAATTCCCAAGTTGTCCCTAAAATTGAGTATTTTCTTACATCAGAGTATTGTGTCTATTTATTTTTGTTCTTGAATCACAAAACTCCCCCTCCCTTTTTAGAGATTTTAGTTATAGATACTTGAAATGATTGGTAGTAAAATCTTGCAGGTAAAGCCTGTATTCCTTGTGGAGTCGACCTTAACCTTCAGTTAGGTTAATTGCTGATAGTGATCGTGAACATCATAAAAAATTATGGAGCCTTTGCTGGGGAATATAACTAGGTTTTGACTTGAGTTCACTATTAGTTAGTTTAAGTATTAATTTCTAGACTCTCTTGTATTTTACGTTTATTTTTGTTTTTGTTGTTTGATTTTAGTTATAGGGTGTACTAGGTTGTATGCCCCAACACAAGGAGCTAAGGCAATCCCTTAGCTCCAATAAATTTGGAGATCTATCGACTCTTTAGAAGACTGGCTCCAGTGAATGAGGATATCATGGTTGAGGAAGAAATAAATATGAATGATGATGTGGGAAAAGAGGAGAATCCACCACCAAGGGATAACATGCCACAACTTGGGGACTTCAATGAGAACTCTTATGGATGGAACCAATATCGCTTGAACCCTATGGCTATGGATGTTATTGGTGCTATAGTATTGTCTCCGTTGTTGGCAGATGGTAAAATCTCGGTGTTAAGTGGATTACTTCAAATGCTCCAAAACCATGGGTTATTCACAGGGCTACCTTCAGAGGATCCCTACTGTCATCTCCATAATGTGGTTTTTGTTTGGAAGAGTGTCATGGGGACACAAAATCATTCTCTTGATATCATTGGTTTATTGGTTTTTCCATTGTCATTGACTGAGAATGCAACTGTGTGGGTGTACGGTCTTCCTCCGGGTACAATAACAAGTTGGGTAGAGCTTTAGACAATATTTCATGAGTGATATTTCCCAAGATCTAAGAAGTTAAAGCTCAAAGATCAAATATACAACTTTGAGCAATTGCCGGGTGACTCTGTTAGCACAACATGGGAGAGATTTACCAAATGCTTGAGGATGGTCCCCGATCACAAGATTGTTAATGATGACTTGGTTGAGATTTTCTATCAGGCACTTGATGAAAATAGTCAAGCTTGAATCAACACAATCGTGGGAGGTATGTTTCTTGACCAACCTTTTGCAATGATAGCCACAAGGATGTAGCGAGTGGGTAAAACCAATAGAGCATGGGGTCAATGAGAGCGACGTGCAATGAAAACTTCCTGTGCGGTCAACACCAACAATGAGCAAGCAAAGGTCAATGAAGAGATCATGAATCAACTTGCTCAACTTCGCACAAGTATGAACTTGGTCTTGAAGCAAAACCAAGCTAGTGTTAAAGCGGTCACTCATCAACCTCCTAAGGCTCCCATATTTGAAGATCCATTCTTTGATGAAGATGCTTGTTTCATGAGTAATCAAGCAATGGATTTCTGGAGTAACCACCAATGGTCCAACTCAGACTATTAGAGGTAAGATTTTGGGAATCAAGGTCGGAACTACAACAGTGATGGTGCTTATTGAGATAACCAAGGTAGTTACTATGAAAGAGAGAGGGTGCCAGATGCTGAATGGGGTAGAAGAGATGGTTATAGGAACGGTCCTTGTGTGCCACCCCACAACTGTGATGTCATGCCAAGCACTTCTAGACTTGAAGAGATGTTTGACAAGTTGTTGAAGAGAGCCGACCACCAAGATGAGACCTTGAAGGGAATGAAAGTCGATATTTCAAGTATTAACCAAAAACTAAAGTCTCACTCGATGGAGATTGAGCAACTAGAACAACAATTTGGGAAAGTTTCTTCGCAATTGAACCAATGCCAAAACGGTACCTTACCAAGCAATATGGTTCAAAATCCTAAAAATGAAGGGCATGGCATAGCAGTCATGACTCGGTGTGGCAAAAGCACCATAGATCCCCCCGTGCCGGTGATTGTGGATGAAGTTGATGTGAAGGGTCTTGGTGGTGAATTTGTGGTTGAGGGAGAAGGTCTGGAGATAGTTGGGATGCAAAGAGAAGTGGTAAGGGAGCACGAAAAAGTAAAGTCAATTCCAATGCCTTCTCCCCCTTTCCCTCAAAGGCTTAAGAAAAAGGAAGATGAGATTAAATTGAAACATTTCCTCTCGATATTGAAGCAACTATCCATCAATAAAGATGCCCGGGTATGCCAAGTATATGAAGAATTTGGTGAAAAAGCAATGCACTTTGAGCCAAGAGTTCTCGCAGGAGATCTAACAATATAGCACGATGATGACTAAATGCCTTGTTAAAAAATGAGAGGACCCCGGTGCATTCACCATCCCTTGCAACATTGGTGATGTTGAGTTCGCAAGAGCATTGTGTGACTTAGGAGAGAGCATCAATCTAATGCCTCTTGCCGTAATAAAAAAACTTGGGCTTGGCACCCCTACCCCGAAAAGAATGCAATTGCTCATGGCCAATCGAACCATCGAAAAGCTGGAGAGAATACTTCTTAATGCACTTGTTAAAGTTATTAAATTCATCTTTCCTACGGATTATGTGATCCTTGATTGTGAGTTTGATTTTGAGGTGCACAATATTTTGGGAAGACCATTTCTGGCCACTGAAGAACTCTTGTAAATATGGATTTAGGTCAACATCAGTTTAGGGTCAATAATGCAGAGGCAGTGTTCGACATCCGCCAGTCAATGAAACACTTGGATGACTTTAAGAGTGAAGTGTGGACCCTTGATGATTGTGGTTAAAGGATGATGACAAAGTCGAGCCACGACATTAAACAAGGCACTTCTTGGGAGTCAACCCAAGCATCATTAATAATTGTTTATCTGTTTTGAGTGTGTTTGGTCGTTGAGGTTTTAGGTAGTAGGGTGTTTGTTTTAAGTTCAAAGACATTGGTGCAATTGTAATATTTTGAAGATTGTTGTGTTTTGTGACTTGGTCTGCAGGTGGAAATTGATGAACCATAGATATGAGAAAATGTCACTTGGAGCAACCCTTAAGAGAAAGCCTACGAGTCGTAGTCACCATTATAAATCATACTCAAGCCTCGTAGAGAGAAACGGTGAGTATCAGAAGGTGACACACACACTACGAGCCAACCTTACGATCCGTAGGGTCCCCTACGAGTCGTAAGTGCGGTTCGTCGTGCCCAGGTATGAAGTCTAAATTTTTGAAAGTGTTAGGTCTTCTACAAGATCGGGACCTATGAGTCGTAGGACACCCTATGACTCGTAGTCAGGTTCTCATAGCCCCGATCTACAACTTTTTAAAGGGATGATCCGGTTTGTTATAAAAGGAGTCAAAATAAAAGTTGATCCCTAAAATCATTTGCCCAACCCTAAGAAGCCATGATTTCCCAAAAGCACTCCGTATTTCACTATTCCAACCAAAATCCCAGCTACCTACATCATTTTCTGGCGAGTACTCCGACGAGGATACTATTTTCTAGGGATTTGACTCATTTTTTATACTTTGCAACAGTTCAATCCTTCCACCATTTGGTAAGCTTCGTGGTTAATTTTAAAGCACTGTTATGGTGAGTTTTATTCTTTAGATGAATGTGTATTTGGTTTGATTATGAAGATTCTTTCCCATGTGGTGATTTTCTTTTGGTTTGGACAAAAAGACTAGGGTGTCAGTGCTTTGAAATATGCTTTGAATTGAGCCTTGTTCGGAAATTCTTGTGTTAGTTGTCGCAGATGTGAGAATTATTGGTCTCCTAAATATAGAGCTAAATTGTTGCCCACTCATTGTGAAAATTATCTTCGGAATTGGAATTTAGAATGTGTTGGTGTGTTTTAATATGCCACGTCTTGCAAGCCTTAATTGAGATTGTTTGAATTCTAATTGCGTCTCTATAGAATATTGTGTTGATCGCTAGAGTGATTCTGGAAATGCAATTGCTTTTGGTTTTGCTTAATATGTTATGGGATTGACTTTGATTTTCGGGGATAATGGTTGCTATAATTGTACTATGTTGTAGTGGGTCTAACTTTGTGTCGACTGTGATGTACTGATGCTTGCCAAATGCTTATTTGTGGTTTAAGATTTTTGTGGCTTGTGGAAGTGTTGTAGGCACTACATGTACCTTTTGTTTTCAGCTACAAGGACCCCCTACGACTCATAGGTCCTCTTGTGAGTCATAGTGTCCCCTCGTAGCAGGCACTAGTCACTTGTGGTTACTTCAGATTTCTCATACAAGACCCACCTACGACTCGTAACACCTGTTATGACTCATAGAAAGGGTCTCGTAAGTTTGATTAAGATTTCAAAAATGCCTCTAGAGTAAGGTACAAGTCTAGATTATGACTTGTATGCCACACTATGTGTCATAACCGCATCTCACATTTGATTTCAAATTGCAGTTTTTCAGAAAATTTGCGCTACGAGGCTAGTGTACGACTCGTAGAACACCCTATAAGTCATACCTGTGCCTCATAGCTGCATACTTGGAACTATATCAATGATTTTCTTTTCTTAAGTGTTTTTGTTTGTTGTTCTTTGTTATTCTATTTATTTGATCAAACATCTTGATGCTCACATATATTGTGTGGTTGACTTGCAAATATCATGCCTCCAAAAGACAAACAAGCAATCTAAACATTCCAACGGAGATTGGTGGACGAATGTTCTGAGACTAAGAGATCCGAGGGATCTCTAGAAGTTCACAAGGTCAGAATAGACCCCGAGGATAATGTAGCTCAGGCCCGAGCATGTACAGCTCAAACACCCATGGAAGTCAGCAGTTCCTCCGAGTCTTAAGAGAAGGAATAGGAGGGTGATGGAGACGGGTCTGGGACAGCTTACCACAGATAACCCCCACACACTCAGGGTCAAAGTCCGAGTGTGAGAGCACCTCCTAGACCCAGCAGGAAGAAGTCTAATCATAGCCCCAGTGATACTGATCTTCACTCTCCAATAAGAGAGCAGTCTCTTTCAGTAATTAACCTAACCGGAGGTTAAGGTCGAATGCACAGAGAATACAAGGTTTGACTACAGGATTTCACTACCAATCATTTCAAGTATCTATAACTAAAATCTCTAAAAGGGAGGGGGGGTTGTGATTCAAGAACAAAAATAAATAGACACTACACTATGATGCAGGAAAACACTCAATTATTGACAACTTAGGAATTGAGTTCCCAATGGCTCATTGACTCAATTAACCTAGATAAGGTAACTACAATTAGAGATTCACATACAGGACGGTAACTTAGGTTCTTCAAACCCTCTTGTGAAGGTGAAGGCCGAATGTTTTTCACCATGGCACTTGGTCGGCATCCATGGTATGCCAACTAACCATTACTTATTGTCCCAGTCAACCTCCCCTTGGTCAGATTTGGTTGATTAGACAAGAACACATCAATGAATCTTGTCATCTATTTCCCTTTTCCTATTCGTTACTACCTTGGTTGGGATCATGATAGCAGGCGGAGTTTGGTGTTTGCCACTATCAAACAACAATCATAATGAAGAGAAATGATAATACATGCAAAACCCTAACCATAGAAATAATGCACTAACCTAAGTCATCTCAAGTCAACTACCCATGGTTCCCACAATCCCAAGTTATGGATGCTTAGCTACTCATGGCTAAGGCAAAACCAACAAAAATGCAAATATAAGACAGGATTGAGAATTTTACATAAGACATGATTGAGAATTTTACCCAAAGCAATAAAGATTGAAGACACCACAAGTTACAAACCACAAGCTTGACCAATTGATAATAAGTACAAAGCAAGATTTGCAATCCCCAAAATTGGGTTTTCCAAGAGAAAAAATGAAGAACTTTTCTAGAACCCTAAAATATTCTTGAGAGAATATTCAAAGGCACATTAAATTTCTCTCAGATGGAATTTCATCCCTACCATAAAATAAAACCTATCTTTAAGTATTTATAGTAGTTATAAATTTAGCCCTAAAAATTACACAGAAAAGACAATTGGCATCTGGTTCGTCTCGCAGGTATGACTGTAGGGTGTCCTATGAGTCGTAATCGTGGTCTTTTATCAGGTTCTTGGCATTTTGGAGTCAATTGGTATGACCCATTGGTACGAGTTGTTGGTTGGGCTATGACTCGTATGCTCTTCTCGTAGTCCAGGCCTTTAACTTTTGATCTAAAGTTTTGTCTCTTTGTTTCTTGCTATGAGTCCACCTATACGAGTTGTACTGACTTACGGCTCCTAGGATGGCCTCGTAGGGTTGACCTCTACTTAGCAGATTTCTGATTTTTGGTCTCTATTTCTGGCTACGATAACACCCTACGACTAGTAGCTTTGGCTATGACTAATAGGTGAACTCATATGTCCTATGCTTTAGCAATATCTGCAATTTTCCTCCAAAATTATGCCAACCTAACTTTTCTGTAAGAACAAAATAAAAAAACATAAAAACCATGAAAAATTGCATTAAGAACTCACAAAATCCCTTCATTTAGGCATCAAATGTGTTGTATATTGACAGCACATCAACACCCTCAACTTAGGATTATTGCTTGTCCTCAACCGACGACTCAATCTATGTAGACAATGAGAAATACGTAGCAGCTATACCAATGGCATATACATCATTCACTCTAATCAAGGTACCCAACTATCATTTTCAAAACCAGATTCAAGCTACTAAGCACAACAAAAACATGATGATGAATCTAGAAACCCAACTATGATAAGCTAAGGAGCATCAACCATCCACAATCACTGGTATAGTCATATGCTAATCAAGAAGTGCAAATGCCCTTACAGAAAAAAATGTCCCTCTTACTCACTCAAGAAGCATTTAGAATTCAGGGACTGAGGAAGCACTCTCACTCTCACAAATCAAATTCATGAAAAATAACTAACACCATAGGCTTGCGTCCATACTCATCTTCCGGCTTGGTGACAAAGAGGATTTGGATCACTTTAGGACTTATGGGCTTGTAACATAGGTTCAGGGGGCTTTGGTATGGCATTTTGGGTAAGTAGTGACTAAAAAGCTATCCTTGAACCATGTTTACCAACACTTTTGCCTTCATACCCCAACCATTTTCACTAAATCCACCCTTATTCTCCTATTTCAATCATTCCAAGGGTACTTTCTTTCTATTTTCAGTTGTGCCTTATTTCTGCACATATTCCTTGCTGCTTTTTCTCAACTCAAGGCACTTTTCTTTTCTTTTTCTTCACCTGACTCATGATTTTACTATTTCTTTCTTTGTGTCCCAACTAACCATCTCATTGTCATTACTTTACCATAATAATCCACCCTCAATTTAGGCTTTTAGCTTGAGGTGAAGTACACAATATCTATTCCCCAAACCAGGGCTACAATTTGTAGCCACCCTCAACTTAGGCTTTTAGGCTCAATTAAGGTTCACATGTTCTAGGATAGACCAGTGTCAATATCAAGGTATTTCATTAACTAAAGTTAAGCTAGTAAGGTGTCAAGAAAGAATAAGTATATGAGAATCTCAAAAATTTGGAATAAGGGATTCACTCACTTATTTGGTAGGTCATTCAAGCTAAAAGTGGGTTCACTAAAAAAACAAAGGCCGAAGATCCTTCCCAAATCAAAGATATCACCAAACCAATCTTCGAGTAACAAGGCCAGTTCTAAGTCCATACATGGTACATGAATGTAGCAAAATAAACTCACAACACACATGGCATTGCACATATAATCAAGTATAGATTCACAGGTCATTCTTCAATCCTCAACTTACCTTTACATTATCAGAACAAACATCATCGGATAATCAAAATTCTTGAATGCATCAATTACCACAATCTCAAAATTTTTTAGGGTACCTAATTTTCTTTTCAAATCATTCAAAAAGCATTTAAAGACTATGTATACACCAAAAGACCATACTACTATCTATTTACATATTATCTACACTACCTAAACATGCCGGTACAACAGAAAATTAAACATCCACAAGGAAAAAAGTATCACAAAAATAAAACTTTGGGATAAAAAATAGGGGAAGTTATGGACTCGAGGCTACTCAAACTTCACCTTAATCCATAACTTCCCACACCCAATAAAAATAAACACAAGAATGGAAAACCAAACATGATAACATATACACATACACACACACATACATTAAAAACTAAAAAATAACATCCAAAATATAAGTAAAAACAACATCCAACATAAAAATATTTTAAGCAAATCCAAAAACCAACATAATAAAAAGATTATCTAACAGAAGGAACAAAGTATCCATAAAGAAAAGATAAGAACTAGGGTTAAAATGGTCAAATATCATGGTGCTCAAGCACCATTATCAGTTTGGTCCGTAGGGTCCTGGGTCATGACCTCCTCCTTAGCAATCTTGGTCGCAGTTGTACATGAGCTACCCTCTCCATATGATGGTTGTTTATCCCTATCTCTCTGTATGGCCGCCAATAAGATCGACTTCTACACCACCTCCTCTGGTAGTAGCTCCTCCTCCGGGGCTGCTGGGTCATCAGGTCTGGGCCTCTTCTGGCTCAACTTTGGATCATATGTCTCGAAGGGACTCTTCCCAAGAGCATGCGGGCGGTCAACTAACTAATCAAACACCTCATCACTTGCCGGTGCCACCTCTGGGATTGCAACTAGGGCTGTTAACATCTGCAATAGGTTCGGCCTTAAACAGAGGGAGAAGAAGAGGCAAAAATTAGTTTGTCCAACTCCTATGTCACTGAACTCGTGTCAGCAGACCGAGCACCCTCAAGCCTCTACTGGACTCTCGCCTCGAAAGCATCGACTCAGGGATCAAACACTCTAACTCTCTCATTAACCAACTCGTGGGAGAATGCCTTTATCCTCACCTCCAAGTCTCTAATAGTCTGGCTGACCCAAGATCTGACCTGTGTTGCAAAAGCCTATATCCTGGATTCCACTATAGCCACCCTGCGTAATAGTGCCTAAAAAGAAACAACAGAGATAATAAAATCGACCTATAATGTAGATGCTCCTAGTGCTGGAGTACTGGAGGATGGTGTCGACTCAAACTCAATAACTAGTGTAGGCTCTGTAGAAGCTGGAGTAGTACCGGTGGCAGTTGGAGTCGAACCCTAAGTCTGAGGCTCAACCGTGAATGAATCTGGGATAGCTGAAGGAGTTGCATGAGGTAGGGCTACTGGGTTCTCATCAGCCTTTATCAGGCTGGGATCCATAGTACATGTGGACTTGATATGCTGGCCCCGGTGGGGGTTTATAGGAACACCTGCTACACTCCACAATCGGTGGATCAAAACCACGAATAGAAATGAGGTGCTTGTCAGACGACAGACTCATGATCTGCTTAGAGATAATCTGGGCCCAATTTATCTCATAACTAGCTAGAATACTGGCTAATAACACAACTTACTCCAATGTGATCATATTATCCATCAAAGTAGGCTAAATACGCCAACCAATAATGGACCACCAAAACTTGGCCAGGAAAGAGAAGTGGGCTTTAACTATCAGATCTGCGTGGCATGTAACCGATTTCAGATCAAACCCCTCCTCACATAGCTGGCTAGCTATCCACTATAGCAACTTGGTCTTGGCCCTAACATTTTTTTACTCACCACTCTCCTCATTTTATCGATGCCACTGTCATACTCTGTGGTGGTCTTAGGCATTCTATAGGTGGGCCCAAACTAAATCCGTCAAATAGTCTTCTCCAAAATAAGAAATCTCCAACTCCGACTGGCACCACCCATAACCTCAGCCGTTCAATTGGCTTTTTGTTCTTCTGTAACCTATGGTGGAGTGTAGTAAGATAGGCTGCATAAAACTCACGGACCATATAAGGGACATATTGCCTAGCTGCTGTGTAGTCCAATGTAGTCCGTGGTTGTCTATCTCCTTATCTAATTCTTGCATATTATCTAACCCTGAGTCGTTCAGTCTAGATTCCTCATGAAATTGCCACACCAGTTTGCCCTATCCCTTAGGCTCTAACCCCTGGTCATATATCTTCTTCATCCCTGAGACACACCGTTTGTGGTCGGATGGGTACTGTGATTGGACTTTTTCTTGCTGAGACTGGGATGTGTTCTCAGACTCTGACTCTGACCCTGAGCGTGATGGGGTCATCTGTAGTAAGCTGCTCTCCGACCCATCTCTATTACCCCGTTGTTCCGCTTTCTTAAACTGGGAGGAACTGATGAATTCCATTGGTGTCTGAGCTGTGCATGGCCAGGTCTGAGGTATATTATCCTCGGGATCTATTCTGACCTTGTGAACGTCTAGAGACTCCTCGGATCTCTCAACCCACTAATCTCTATTGGAATGTTTGTATTGCTCATTTGTCTTTTGGAGGCATGATATCTACAAGCCACCAACACAATACATGTGAGCATTAATATGTTTGAGCAAATGAATCTCATACCAAAGAACAAGACACAAAACTAATCTAAGAATAAAGAATCACTGATGCAGATGCAAATCTGTAGATATGAGGTGTAGTTATGACTCGTAGGGTCTCTTCCGAGTCATACACTAGCCACGTAATACTAAGATTCCTAAAATATTATGATGTGAATTCAGATACGAGATGCATTTACGACTCAAGGGGGACCTACAAGTCATAGTCTGGCGTTGTACCTCTTTTTAAGGACCATTTTTCAAGAACTCAGATAGGCCTACGAGACCCTTACTATGAGTCGTGGCATGTACTACGAGTCGTATGAGGGTCTCGTATGAGAAACATGAATGAACCACAGGTGACTGGTGCTTGCTATGAGGGACCACTAGGAACCTACGAGTCGTAGGGGCGAGCTTGTAGCTAACAAAGAAGGCACCAGGAGTGCCTATCACTTTTCCCCAAAAAAGTACAAGCTAAACAAACACAAATTAGGAGTTGGCAATTAAAAGAGCAATACAATAGATTTTACACATAAATGGACCCACTACGAAATCAGACAATAAAAAAAACCATTATCCCCAAGAAACGAAGTTGATTTCTCATTACATCTAGCACAACCAAGGGTAATTTCATCTCTAAACTTGCATTTTTTTTAATCAACAACAACATTCCATTGAGATGAAGCTGCAATTCAAACAATTTCAATCAAGTTCAACAAGCATAACACATAAAACACACCCATACTTCCTAAATTCCAATTCCGAAGGCAATTCTCACAATGATCGGGCAATGATTAAGCATTACATTCTAGGGACCAAAAATTTTCACATTTACAACCATCTACTCAAGAATTTCGAACAAGATTCAATTCATAGCAAAATATTTCAAAGCATATAAACCCTAGGTTTTATGCCTAGACCAAGGCATTACCATATGGTCATGAATCTTCGTGAATGAAACAAATACATAATCATCCGTAGAATAAACTCACCATCATAGAGCATTATAAGTAACCACAAAGCTTACCAATTTGTAGAATAATTGAATCAAAGCAACATAGAGAGAAAAACACGTCAAAACCCTAGAGGATGGTGTCCTCACCAGAATTATCGCTGGAAAATGATGTGGGTAGTCGGGATTATGATTGGAATAGTGAATGGAGGAGATGATTTGGGGGTTTCCGTCGGTTTAAGGGATTTAGAAATGAAAATGGGGGTAAATTTTATTTTGACCCCCTTTTATAACAAACTAGGTCGCCCTTTAAAAAGTTGAAGATCGGATCTACGAGACCTCGACTATGAGTCCTAAGGTGTCCTATGATTGTAGGTCCCGGTCTCATAGCAGACCCAATAATTGTGAAAATTTAGAATCCATACCTGGGCACTATGAATCCCACTTTTGACTCGTAGGAGACCCTACAAATCGTAAGGTTAGTGTGTATGCCAACTTCTGATACTCACTGTTTTCCTCTATGAGGCATGACTACAAGCCATAGTGGTGATTACGACTTGTAGGCCTATTCGTAGAGGCTACTCCAAGTGCCATTTCTCATATCTTTTGTTCTTTAGTTTCCACCTGCAAACCAAGTCTCAAAACACAATAATCTTCAAAATATTACAAATGCATCAATGTCTTTGAAAAAAATAAAGAAACACCCTACTACCTAAAAATTCCAATCACTAAACACACTTATAACAAATAAACAACTATAAAAAATGTTTGGGTTGCCTCCCAAGAAGCGACTTGTTTAACGTCGTGGCTCAACTTTTTCATCATCGTTTATCAACAATCATCAAGGGTCCACACCTCACTCATCAATTCATCCTAATGTTTTATTGACTGGCAGATGTCGAACACTACTTCTGTATCATTGACCCTAAATCGAAGTTAACCCAAATCCAAATCCATGAGAACTCTCCCAGTGGCCAAAGATGGTCTTCCCAAAATAATGGGCACCTCAAAATCAACCTCACAATGAAAGATCACGAAATCCACAGGAAAGATGAATTCATCATCTTTAACAAACATATCAAGAAGAATTCCCTCTAAATTTTTGATGGTTCGATCCACCATTAGCAATCATATTTTTATTGGGGTAGGAGTGCCAAGCCCAAGCTATTTGAATAAGGCAAGAGGCATTAGATTGATGCTCGCCCCTAAATCGCACAATGCTTTTGCGAATTCAACATCACCAATGGTGTATGGGATGGTGAATGTATTGGGGTCCTCTCAATTTTGAACAAGTCATTTGGTCATGATCGCACCACATTGTTGGAGCTCCTATGAGAACTCTTGGCTCAAAGTGCGCTTCTTTGTCACCAAATCCTTTATATACTTGGCATACTCGGGCATCTTCTCCAAATCTTCTAGAAGGGTAATGTTGATGGATAGTTGCTTTAACATCGAAAGGAAGTGTTTGAATTTACCCTCCTTTTCCTTTTTCTTAACCCTTTGAGGGAAAGGAGAAGGAGCCCTTGGAATTGACTTTAATTTTTCATGCTCCCTTACCTTTTTTCTTTGCATCCCGACAATATCCGAACCTTCTCCCTCAACCACAATTTCACCACGAAGAACCTTCTCATCAACTTCATCCACAATTACTAGCATAGGGGAACCTATGGTGCTTTTACCACTCTAAATTATGAGTGCCATGCAATGCCCTTCATTTTTAGGATTTTGAACCATCTTTCTTGGTAAGGTGCCCTTTTGGCATTGGTTCAATTGTGAAGAAACTTGCACAAATTATTGTTCTAGTTGCTTAATCGGCACCGAGTGAGACTCTATTTTTTGGTTAATACTTGAAATATTTGTTTCCATTCCCTTCAAGGTCTCATCCTGGTGGTCAGTTCTCTTTTACAACTTTCCAAACATCTCTTCAAGCCTAGAAGTGCTTGCCACGACATCATGATTGTGAGGTGGCACATAAGGAAC
Source organism: Solanum clarkiae (assembly GCA_011800125.2). Lineage (NCBI taxonomy): Eukaryota > Viridiplantae > Streptophyta > Magnoliopsida > Solanales > Solanaceae > Solanum > Solanum clarkiae. Next base: position 13,505 of record JAABOM020015633.1, on the reverse strand, counting down.
ATTCCTATAACCATCACTTCTACCCCATTCGGCATCTGAAATTCTATCCCTTTCGTATCCACCTTGGTTACCTCTATATGCACCATCACGGTTGTAGTTTCGACCTTGATTCCAGGAACCTTGCCTTCAATAGTCCGAGTTGGAACCTTGGGGGTTATTTCGGAAACCCGTAGCTTGATTGCTCGCGAAACAAGCGTCTTCATCAAAGAATGGATCATCATACATGGGAGCCTTAGCATTTTTGGGAGTGACCGCTTAGATACTTTCTTAGTTTTGCTTCAAGACCAAGTCCATACTTGTGCGAAGTTGAGCAACTTGCTCCATAATATCTTCATTGAACTTTGCTTGCTCATTGTTGGTGTTGACCGCAAAAGAAGTCTTCATTGCACCTTGCTCTCGTTGACCCCATGCTCTATTGGTTTTAACCACTTTCTCCATCCTTGTGGCTATTAATGCAAAAGGTTGGTCAAGAAACATGCCTCCCATGATTGTGTCGGTGCAATCTTGACTATTGTCATCAAGTGACCGATAGAAAATCTCAACCAAGGCATCATCAACAATCTTGTGATTAGGGACAATCCTCTAGAATTTGGTAAATTTCTCCAATATTTTACTAATAGAGTCACCCAACAATTGCTAAAAGTTTTTTGTTTGATCCTTGAGCTTCAACTTCTTAGATCTTGGGAAATATCTTTCAAGAAACACCCGCTAAAGCTCTGTCTAACTTGTTATTGTACCTAGAGGAAGCTCAGACAGCCACACAAATGCATTCCCAGTCAGAGACAATGGAAACACCCGCAAACTAATGATATCAAGAGAAAGATTTTGTGTCCCCATGACGCTCTTGCAAACAAAAGCAACATTATGTAGATGATGGTGGGGAACCTTTGAAGGTAGACCTATGAATAACCCACGATTTTGGAGTATTTGAAGTAATCCACTTGCCACTGAGAATTTAGCTTCTGTCGGTAATGGAGGTAACACTATAGCACCAGTAACGTCTATAGCCATAGGGTTCAAGCGATATTGGTTCCATCTATAAGCGTTCGCGTTGAAGTCTCTAAGTTGTCGCCTGTTATCCCTTGGTGGTGGATTCTTCTCTCTTCCCACATCATCATTCATATTCATTTCTTCCATAATCGCGATATCCTCATTTACTTGAACCATTCTTCTAAAGATTCGATGGATCTACAAATTGAACGGAGCTAAGGGATTGCCTCGGCTCCTTATGTTGTGCGTACAACATAGTACACCCTGCAATTAAAATCAAATGACAAAAAGAAAAACAAAAGTAAAATACAAGAGAGTCTAGAAATTAATACTAGAACTAACTAATAGTGAAATCAAGTCAAAGCCTAGCTGTATTCCCCGACAATAGCGCTATAATTTTTGATGTTAATGCTCATGCTCCAATAAGAGAGCGGTCGCTGTCAATAATTATCCTAACCGGAGGTTAGGTTCGAATCCACAAGGAATACGGGGTTAGACTGGAAGACTTCACTACCAATCATTTCAGGTATCTATAACTAAAATCTCTAAAAAGAATGGGGGGGGCTGTTGTGATTCAAGAACAAAAATAAATAGACACTACACTGCGATGCAGGAAAACACTCGACTTTAGGGACAACTTGGGAATTTGTTCCCCATGGTTTGGTGACTCGATTAACCTAGATAATATAACTACAATTAGAGATTCACATGCAGGATGGTAACCTAAGTTTTTCCAGCCCTCTTATGAAGGTGAAGGTTGAATTTTACCATGGCACTTAGTCGACAACCATGACGTGCCAACTAACTGTTACCTATTGTCCTAGTCAAACTCCCCTTAGTTAGGTTTGGTTGATTAATCGATAATACATCAATCGAATCACGTCAACTATTTTTCTTTTCCTAGTCATCACTACCTTGGTTGAGATAATGATAGTAGGCGGGGTTTGGTGTTGGCCACCACCAAACAACAATCATAATGAAGAGAAATAGATAATACATGCAAAACTCCAATCATAGAAATGCACAAACCTAGGTCATCTCAAGTCAACTACCTATGGTTCCCACAACCCCAAGTTGTGGGTGCTTAGATACTCATGGCTAAGGCAAAATAAAAAAAAATGCAAATATAAGACTTGATTGAAAATTTTACCCAGAGCAATGAAGATTGAAGACACCACAAGTTGCAAACCACAAGCATGATAGATTGATAATAAGTACAAATTAAGATTTGCAATCCCTAAAATTGGGTTTTCCAAGAGAAAAGATGAAGAACTTTTCTAGAACTCTAAAATATTCTCAAGAGAATATTCAAAGGCACATTCAATATCTCTCAGCTGGAATTTCATCCCTCCCCTAAAATAAAACCTAACCTTAAGTATTTATAGTAGCTACAAATTTTTCCCTAAAAATTATACAGAAAATATAGCTGGCATCTGGTTCATCTCGCATGTATGACTCATAGGGTGGCCTATGAGTCATAATCGGGGACTCGTATCAGGTTCTTGAAATTTTGGACTCAACCGGTATGACCCACTGGTATGAGTTATTGCTTGGGCTATGACTTGTATGCTCCTCTCGTAGTCCCGGCCTTTAACTTTTGGTCTAAAGTTTTGGCTCTCTATTTCCTGCTACCAATCCACCCATACGAGTCATAGTGAGACTTACGAATCGCAGGATGGCCTCATGAGGTAGACCTCCACTTAGCTAATTTATGATTTTTGGTCTCTGGTTCTGGCTACGATAACACCCTATGACTCGTATCTTGCGCTATGACTTGTAGGTTAACTCGTACGTCCTATGTTTCAGCAAAATTTGTAATTTTCCTCCAAAATCATTCCAACCTAACTTTTCTGCAAGAACACAAAAATACATAAAAACCATAAAAATTTGCATCAAGAACTCATAAAATTCCTTATTTTAGGCATCAAATTTGTTGTATTTTGATAGCACATCACTTAACTGAACGTAGATGGTGTGTTCCAGGGATGAAGGAGATATATGACCAGGGGTTAGATCCCAAGGGATAAGGTTTGAACAACTCGGGATTAGATAAGGGGCGGATTGGATGTAGAGATAGATAAGCATGGGTTATGATGGACCACACAGCAGTTGGGAAAGTATGTCCCTTACATAGTCCATGAGTTTTATGCGACCTATCTTGCTACAGTCCGTCCAGTGTTTCCAGAGAACAATAAGCCGATTAAGCAGCCGAGGTTACAGGTGGTGCCAGTTTAGGGTCGAAGAGTTCCTATTTTAGAGGAGACTATTCACTGGATTCAGTTTGGGCCCACCTACAAAATGCCTTAGTCCATCATAGAGTACGATAGTCGCGTTGACAAAATAAGGAGTGCGATGAGTGAAAAAGATGTTCAGGCCAAGATCGATCTTCTATAGTGTATAGCCAGCCAGATGTGTGAGGAGGGGTTCAAGCCGACGTGGGTTAAAAACCACGCAGATCTAATAGTGAAAGCCCACCTCTCTTTTCGGGCCAAGTTTTGGTGGTCCATTATCTATCGGCATATCCGGCCTAATTTCAAAGATAATGTGATCACCTTGGAGCAAGCTATGTTATTAGCCAACATTCTAGCCGGTTATGAGATAGATTGTACCTGGATTATCTCTGAGCGGATCCACGAGTACACCATCTGGACAAACATCTCACTACCATTCCCTGTTTTGATCCATCAATTATGTAGTGCAACAGCTATTCCTAAAGATCCCCACCGGGGCCAACATATCTAGACCACATGCACTATGGATACCAACCTGATTAAGGTTGATGAGAACTCGGTGGCCCTACCTCGTGCAGCTCCTTCGGCATCCCAAATCCATTCTCCGTTGAGCGTTAGACTTACGGTTCAAGTCTAGCCTCTACTGGCACTACTCTAGCCACTGCAAAGCCTATGACAACTGTTGAGATTGAGTCTATGCCATCCTCTAGTACTCCAGCACCAACAGCATCCACATTACGGTTGACTCTCTTATTTCTGTTGTTTCTTTTCAGGCACTGGTGCGTAGGGTGGCTATGGTTGAGTCTAGGCTATAGGCTGTAGTAGCACATGTCAGACCTTGGGTTAACAAGACTATATGGGAGTCAGAGGAGAGTATAAAGGCATTCACCCATGATTTGGTTGATGAGAGAGTTAGAGCAGTGGATGCCCAATTCAATACTTTCGAGGGGAGACTCCAATGGAGGCTTGAGGGTATTTGGCCTGCTGACACAACACAGTGACACAGGAGTTGGCCAACTTTAAGGATGACTTATTGCAGATGTCAGCAGCCACTGTTGCAGTGCTTGAGGTCATACTAGTGGGTGATGAGGTGTTTGACTGGCTAGCTGACCACCCGCATGCTCATACGAAGAGGCCCTTCGAGACAGATGACCCAGAGTTGAGCCAGAAGAGGCCTAAACCTGATGACCCAACAACGTTGGAGGAGGAGCTGATACCATGGGAGGTGGTGCAGGAGTCGATCCTGTTGGCAGCTATACAAAGAGATAGTGAGCAGCAGCCTTCACATGGAGAGGGTAGCTCACATACAACTGTGACCCAGATTGTTGAGGAAGAGGTCGTGACCCAGGACCCTGCAAACCATACTGATACCAGTGCTTCAGCATCGTGATGTTTGACCCTTTTGACCCTAATTTTTATCTTTTCTTTATGGGTACTTTGTCCTTTTGTTGGACAATCTTTTCATTATATTGGTTTTTGATGTTTTTTGTTGAATGTTGTTTTTACTTTTGTTTTCGATATTAATTTTTAAAATGTTGATTTGTAATGTATATATATTTGTGTTTATGTTTTTGTCATTTTCGACTTAGTACGTGTTTTTACTTTGAGGACTAAGTATCCTATTTTTGTGGGGTATGGGAAATTATGGATTAAGGTGAAGTTCGAGTAGCCTTGAGTCCATAACTTCCCCTATTTTTTATCCCGTTGTTTTCTTATCGTGTTTCTTTTTCCTTGTGGATGTTTAATTTTCTATTGAACTGGTATGTTTTAGGTGGTTTAGATAGTTTATAAGTACATAGTAGTGTTATCTTTGTTAGCATATACATAGTTTTTTAAATTTTGATGGAAAATTAGGTACCCTCAAAATTTTTTAGATTGTGGTTATTAATGCATTCATACATTTTAAGTGTCTAGCAATGTTTGTTTTGATAATGTGAAGGTAAGCTGAGGCTAGAAGCAGGACCTATGAGTCTATACTTGATTGTGTGTGTAAAATGCCATGAATGTTGTGAGCTTATTTTGTCGCATTCATGCATCTTGTATGGAATCAGAATTTGCGTTGTTACTTTAAGATTGATTTGGTAATTTGGTTGATTTGGAAGGGATCTTAGGACTTTGTTCTTTTAGTGAGACCATTTTTTCCTAAATGACCTACCAAATGAGCTAGTGAATCCCTTGTTCCAAATTTTTGAGCTTCTCAACGCTCGTTCTTTCTTGACTCCTTGCTAACTTAACCTTGTTTGATGAAATACATTGATATTGGCCCTGATCTATCCTTGAACATGTGAACCTTCATTGAGGCTAAAAGCCTATGTTGAGGGTGGCTACAAGGGGTGACCCTGGTTTGAGGCATAATTATTGTGTACTTCACCTCAGGCTAAAAGTCTAAGTTGAGGGTGACCTTTATTATGGTAAAGTAACAAAAATAAGGTAGTTAGATGGGAAAGAATAAAGAAATGAATAACCATGAGCCAGGTGAAGAAAAAGAAAAGAAAAGTGTCTTGAGTTGAAAAGATTAGCACAAGAAGAGTTCAATATTGAGGCACAACTGAAAAAAGAGAAAAAAAGCACCTGGGGAAAGCTTGAAACTGGAGAGAATAAGGGTGGATTTAGTAAAAATGTTTGGGTTCTGAAGGCAAAACAGTTGGTAAACTTGGTTCAAGGATAGCGTTTAGTCATTAATTGCTTAAAATACCACACCAAAGCCCCCTGAACCTATGTTACAAGCTCTTAAACCCTAAAGTGATCCAAATCCACTCTGTCACCTAGCCAAAAATTAAGTACAGAGGCAAGCATATGGTGTTAGTCATTTTGCATGAATTTCATTGTGAGAGTGAGAATGCTTCCTCAGTTCTTGAATTCTAAATACTTTTTGAGTGAGTAAGAGGGACTTTTTTTGTGAGGGAATTTGCACCACTTGTTTAGCGTATGGCTATACCAGTGATTGTGGATGGTTGATGCTCCCTAGCTTATCATAGTTGGGTTGCCAGATTCATCATTATGCTTTTGTTGTGCTTAGTAGCCTTGCAATCTGGTTTTGAAAATGATAGTTGGGTACCTGGATTAGAATGAATGATGTATATTCCATTAGTATAGCTGCTATGTATTTCTCATTGTCAGCGTAGATTGAGTCGTCGCGTGAGGACAAGCAACAACTCTAAATTGAAGGTGTTGATATGCTATCACAATACAACACATTTGATGCCTAAAACAAGGGATTTTGTGAGTTCTTAATGCTACATTTTATGGGTTTTATGTGTTTTTGAGTGGTGCTTGTAGAAAATATAGGTTGACCTAATTTTGGAAAAAAATTGCAGATTTTACTGAAACTAGGATATTCGAGTTCACCTATAAGTCATAGCCCAAGGTACGAGTCGTAGGGCGTTATCGTAGCAAGAAACAGAGATAAAAAATAAGAAATCTGCTAAATGGAGGCCAACCCTACGAGGCCACCCTATGAATTGTAAGTCTCAGTAACACTCGTAGAGGTGTACTCATACCAGGAAGCAGAGAGCCCAAACTTTGGATCAAAAACTAAAGGCTTAGACTATGAGAGGAGCATAAGAGTCATAGCCCAAGTAACGACTCGTACCAGTGGGTCATACCAATTGAATCCAAGAAGGGAAGAACCTAATAGAAGACCCCAAATATGACTCGTAGGTCACCCTACGAGTCATACCTGTGAGGGTACCAGCTACCAGTTGTCTTTTCAGTGTGATTTTTAGGGTTAAGCTTGTAACTATTATAAGTACTTTAAGTTAGGGTTTTGTTTGAGGATCCAAGATTTTAGACATAAATGTGCCTTTGAATATTCTCGCAAGAATATTTTAGGGCTTTAGCAAACTTTTTCATTCTTGTCTTGGAAAACCCATTTTTGGGGATTGCAAATCTTACTTTGTACTTATTGTCAATCTATCATGCTTGTGGTTTGCAACTTGTGGTGTCTTCACTCTTCATTGCTTTGGGTAAAATTCTCAGCTATGTCTAGCATTTGCATTTTTGTTGGTTTTGCCTTAGTCATGAGTAGCTAAGCACCCACAACTTTGGGTTGTGGGAACCATGGGTAGTTGACTTGAGATGACCTAGGTTTGTGCATTTTTATGATTGGGGTTTTGAATGTATTCTCTAGTCCCTACATTATAATTGTTGTTTAGCGGTGGCCAATGCAAAACCCTACCTACTATTACAATCTAGACCAAGGTAGTGATGAATAGGAAAAGGAAAGTAGATGACAGGATTTGATGGATGTGTTCTCGTCTAATCAACCAAACCTGACCAAGGGGGGGTTGATTAGAACAATAGGTAACAGTTTGTTGGCACGCCATGGTTGCTGACCAAGCACCATGGTGAAATTCGACCTTCACCTTCGTAAGAGGGCCGAAAGAACCTATGTTACCATCCTGCATGTGAATCTCTAGTTGTAGTTATGTTATCTAGGTTAATCGAATCAATGAACCATGGGGAACACAATTCCCAATTTGTCTCTAAAATTGAGTGTTTTCTCGCATCGTAGTAAAGTGTGTATAAATTTTTGTTCTTGAATAACAAATATCACCCCCTTTATAGATTTTAGTTACAGATACTTGAAATGATTGGTAGTTAAGTCTTGCAGTTAAACATTGTATTCCCTGTGGATTCAACCCTAACCTTCGGTTAGGATAATTGCTGGGAACGACCACTTTCTTATTGGAACGTGAACATAATTAGCACAACTTTCTCAAAAAATCATATAAGTGGGTCCGCAATGAGCCCTACAAGAGGCACATATGGCAGGACGATGGTGAGGGATGCCTGGTAGGATTTTATGGGCCAAGGAAGAAGAAACATAAGATTTTGGCAGTTTTCTGTGGGTGTTATCCCCTGGAGTCCGGCGTTGCCGTATTTTTAGTGCAACTTTCATAAAAATCATATGAGTGGGTCTGCAACAAGCCTAACAAGAGGCCCACATGGCCTTTCGATAGCAGGGGACGCCTTGTAGGATTTTATAGGCCAAGGTATAGGAAACAGGCAAATTTCTGCAGTTTTCTATAGGTGTTAGCCCATAGAGTCTGGGCCAAGGAACAAGAAACAGTCAATTCGACCATTTTTTGTGGATGTTAGCCCATAGAGTCTGGTGCTTTCGGTGCCTCCGGCGCAACTTTCGTGAAAAATTAGATGTTTGAATCTGTGACAAGACCAATAAGAGGTACAAGTGGTCCAGCAGCAGCGGGGGATGGCTAGTATGAATTTGTGGGCCAAAGAATAGGAAACAGGCAATTTTCACAGTTTCTATAGGTGTTAGCACACGAAATCTGGCACTACAAAGGGCTTCGACGCAACATTCTTGAAAAATCATATCAATGGGTCCACAACGATCCCAATAAGATGACCAGGTAGCCTGATAATGAGACAGGGGGTGGGGGGGAAGCCTGGTAGGATTTTATGAGCCAAGGAACAAGAAACAATCTATTTTAGTATTTTCTGTGTGTGTTAGCTCATGAAATTTGGTGATGCAGCGAGCTTCTAAATAACTTTCCAAGATAATGATATGAGTGGCTCTGCAACAAGCCCAGCAAGAGGCCCAGGAGGCCCTGCAACCAGGAATGGATTATAGCATTTTATGGGCCAAGGCACAAGAAACAAGCAATTTAGGAAGTTGTTTGTGGGTGTGAGCCCACAGAATCTAGAGTTGCCTGTGCCTCTAGTAGAACTTTCATGAAAAATCATACAAGTGGCTCTGCATCATGCCCGATATAAGGCTTGAGTGGCCTAGCGGCGGTGGCAATAGGAGACGTCTGGTAGGATTTTATGGGCTAAGGTACAGGAAATAGGCGATTAAGGTGGTTTTCTGTTGGTGTTAGCCCACGGAATCTGGCGCTGACGATGGCTTCGATGCAACTTTCTTGAGAAATCATACGACCTGGTCCACAACAAGCCCGAGAAGAGGTCCAGGTGTCCCAGCAGCAGCACGGGACGCCTGATACGATTTTATGGGCCAAGAAATTGGTAACTAGAGATTTCGACAGTTTTTTGTGAGTGTTAGCACACAAGATCTGGTGCTGTCGATGGCTCCAGTGCAACTTTCCTAGAAAATCATATGAGTGAGTCCGCAATGAGACCGGTAAGAGTCCCGAGTGGCCCAGCAGTGGCAAGGGCCACATGGTAGGATTTTATAGGCCAAGGAACAAGAAACAAGTGATTTCAACAGTTTTCTAAGGGTGTTAGCCCACAGAATCTGGCACTATGGGTGGCTCCTGTACAACTTTGATAAAAACAAATGAGTGGGTCTGGAATGGGCCTGACAAGAGGTCCATATGGCTCGGTAGTGTCGAGGGATCGCTAGTAGGATTTTGCGCGCCAAGGAATAGGAAACAAACGATTTCGACAGTTTTCAATGGGTGTTAGCCCATAGAATCTGGCGCTGTAGGGGGCTCGAGGGCAAATTTCCCTAACAATCACACGAGTGGGTCTGCTACCCTAGCCCAGCAAAATGCCAGGTGGCTCGACGGTAGCGGGGGATGCCTGGAAGGATTTTATGGGCCAAAGAACAAGAAACAAGCGATTTTGGTAGTTTTCTATAGGTGTCATCCCCCGGAATCTAGTGCTGCAGGTAGCTCCGATGCATCTTTCCTAAAAAATCATATGAGTGGTTCTGCAAAGTGCTCAACAAGAGGCCTAGATGGCCCAGCAGCGACGAGGGTAATCGGTGCTCAAGATACACCTCTATTTCAAGGTCAAAGCGATCATCAATAATAAAAAACCAAACCAAGGTTAGGGTCGAATCCCAAGGGAATATGGAGCTTTGGCACTTTGATTCACCAACAACCAATACAAATATCAAATAACTCAATTCTCAAGGAAGGGGGGTTTGCAATGATAGATAGAATATTAAACTGAACTAAGAAAATGGAGAGACAACCAAATTGGTAGCAACTTGGAAAATTGTGTTCCCCATGATTCACAAACTTAAACACTACGGATAATAGATCCTCAATTAGGACATTGGATGCAGGATGATAGTTTTGATTCTTTCAGCCCTCTAGTGAAGGTAAAGGTCGAATATTTACTATAGCGCTTGGCCGGCTACCGTAGTGTGCCAAACTAATCATTACCCATCATCCTAGTCAACCTCTCCTTGGCCGAATTTGGTTGATTAGATGAGAAGACATCAATCGAATTTCGTTACCCATTTCCATTTCCTATTCACCTACCTGGATTGGGATCATGACATTAGGCGTGGTTCAATGTTGGCCACCATTAAACAACATGCAAAATGAAGGAAAATTGATAATACATGCAAATACCCAACTCAAACAGTGCAAATAATCAGGGTTTTCTAAGTTAGCTACTCATGGTTTCCACAACCCCAAGTTGTGGGTTTAGCTACTCATGACTTGGGCAAAAAACAAATAATAGATGAAGAAAACATAGTTGATAGCTTACACATGAAGAATGAAGAACAATAAAACCACCTTTGTATTTAGTTACACAAGCTTGAATGATGAAATTAATCCACGAGTGAATCTAATCTCCAAATTTGAGTCTTCAAAGAAAACCCTAAAATTCTACTCACTAGTTTCTCTCTAAAACCCTTTACAGAACTCAAGAACTTTGAAAAACTGTAAAACACTCATGCTAAAACCCTAAAATATACTATTTATAGTATTTACAAATAAGTCCCTAAATTAAATAAAAATATTGGTCAGCGTATGCTACGGCTCGTAGTTACGACTCGTAGTATGCACTATAAGTCGTAGTCAGGCTTTCTTTGTCATCACTTGATATGTTGCATTTCACTGCTATGATACACCTCTATGAGTGATAGTCTAGTTTAGGACTCATATTGCCTTCTCGTAGTCTACACTTGCATTTCTTGGCCCAATCATGATCAACAGTGTAATTTGCGATGAGGCCACCCTTTACGAGTCGTAGAAGGGACTACAACTCGTACCTGGGGCTCATATGGCTGAACTCCAATTTTTAAGATTTTATTTTTGAACACTATGAGTTGATAGAGGCTGCCTCTACGACTCGTGGCTTGGGCTACGACTCGTAGTAGGGCGCTTATGTCCTGAAAATCAGAAAGATCTGCAACTTTTCCCGAAATCAAGCCAAGCGGTATTTTTTGCAAAAATAAACACAAAAACTTATAAAAACCATAAAAGTTGCATTGAAAACACACAAAATCCCAAGTTTTAGGCATCAAATATGTTGTATTTTGATAGCACATCAACACCCTCAACTTAGAATTGTTGCAGGTCCTCAAGCAACGACTCAATCTGTAAAGATAATAAAGCAACACATAGCAGCTAATCCAATGGCATATACAAACTCAAATCCAACTCAGGTACCCATAACAGCTTTTTAAAAACATGATCATGTAGCTAATAAGCAAACCACAACATCACATTTGACAATCCGACCATGACTAGTTAAGGAGCATTAACAATTTCTCACTTACTGAACAAGCCAAATGTTGACCATGCAATGCAAATGCCCTCACAGAAAAGAAGTCCCTTTTAACACTCAATAATGGTTTCAAAAGTTGATCATGGGACTATGCAAGCATACTCAATCTCACAAATGAGATTATGCATATTGACCAATACCACAGGCTTGCCCATATACTCATAACACAGACTGTTGATTAATTGAGCTAATATCACTTTAGGACTTTATAAGCTTGTAATATAGGCTCATGGGGAGTTGGTATGACATTTTGGATAGTTAGTGACTAAGGGTCAATCTTGAACCACGCTTTTGAACACTTTTACCTCACCAACTCAATCATTCGCAACTTATTCTCCCAAGCTTTTCTGGGTATTTTCTCTTTATTTTTCAGCCTTTGCCTTATTTTAAAACTCATTTTGCTCTTTCAACTTAGTCTTCACTCTAAGATGATCATCTTGTGGCTATCAAATTGACGTAACATGAAACCTATTAGGCCAAAAGCTCCATGGAGAGCAACAAGGTATCTTTTCTCCTTTTCTTTTACCCAGTACATGACTTTCTACTCTTTCTTTAATTCCCAACTCACCACCTTATTTTTTCTATTATACCACAACATAGGCCACCCTAAACTTAGGCTTTTAGCCTGCAGTGCTGTACAAAATATCGAATCCCCAAACCAGGGCCACTTTTGGTAGTCACCCTCAACTTAGTCTTTTTGCCTAAGTCAAGGTTCACAATGCTCAAGGATAGACTAGGGCCAATATCAAGGTATTTCACTAGACTAGGTTTGGCTAATTAGGCGTCAAGAAAGAAAAAAGGTATATGCAAGTCTCAAATGTTTGGAACAAGGGATAAACTCTTTCATTTGGTTGGTCATTTAGGCACAAGTGAACTAAATCAAAGAACAAGGGCCTAAGATCCCTTCCTAAACCACATAATCTCCAGTCTAACTTAAAGTAACAAGGAAAGTTCTGAATCAGTACACAATGCATGAATACAATGAAATCACCTCACACGCACATGACATTGCACCCATACCCAACAAAGATTCACAAATCATGCTTCAAGTATCAATTTGCCTTTAGATAATCTAAACAAACATTGCCAAATCATTCAAACATGCATGATATCAACATAACTACTAATCAACAAAATTTTTGATGGATTCTAATTTTTCAAAATCTTTCATACATCATTAAAAAAAAGATTCATGCTATAAGTTTAACAACCACATACTACAAATGTTATCTAAAATATCTACACATGCCGGTTCAACAGAAAATAAACTTCCACGAGGAAAACAAAGATAGGAAAGAAAACCTCGAGATCAAAATTTTAGGGTAGCTATAGGATAAAAGATACTCATACTTCACCCTAGTCCATAGCCACCCTCACCCCACCAAAACGAATGTACATTGTCCTCAATGTACAATACAAAATCAAAATAAGAATAAGGGGTCATACCTTGGATTTCCTCCGAAGCAGTGCCTGATTTATTATCGCAGCATGACATGGAAGGTTTGCTTCCTCATATCTCTTCAAGGTCCCAATCTTCCACAATTTGATCTCCTCCATGCCTCCCATGTAAAGTTTGACTCTTTGACCATCGACTTTAAAAGTTCCTCCATCTGGTTTCTCCAGCTCAATGGCCCCATGACTGAAGACACGTGCCAGTCGGAAGGTCCCCATCTATCTAAATTTAAGATTTAAGGGAACAACCTCAATCTGGAATTGTAGAGCAACACCAAGTCCCCCGGTGCAAGCTAACGACTTTCTATATTCGTGTTGAACTTTCATCCTTTGTTTGTGTAATATCGAGCTCTCGTATGCCCTTAGTCGAAATTCATCAAGCTC